>LPNX010629781.1:193317-210728 GCA_001517045.1 Pseudotsuga menziesii
CAGATTCAAATGGTACTCTGGTTATCACAGTAGATGGTAGTTGATTACTCTGATTCGAAACCACACTCTCCAAGTAAACCCTGCAACCATAAACATTGAGTTGCTGCATTAACAACTCCTCTGTACTCTGCTTCTGTAGATGAGAGTGCAATGGCACTCTGTTTCTTGCTTGACCAGCGGATTGGCCCTTCTGCAACCATGAACACATATCCTGATGTGTACTTTTTGTCTGTGCTATCACCTGCCCAATCACTGTTAGTAAATCCAATCAAATCAAGATCATATTTTGCTTTATAGAAGATCCCATGTGTCCTTGTTCCCTGAACAAAGTTAAGTATCCTTTTGGCTTCTTTCCAATGGATCTCATGAGGCTGATCCATGTATCTAGAAGCCACACTTACTGCATAAGAAATATCAGGTCTAGTACATGTAAGATACAACAAACATCCAATCAATTGCTTATACAGTGTATTGTTTACCATAGGTGAAGAATCGGCTTCCTCCAGCTTCACTCCTGAAAGGAAAGGAGTTTTGCTTACTTTGCAATCATTCATTCTGAATTTGTTCAGCAAATACAAGGCATACTTGGACTGGTGCACCTTGATTCCAGATTTGGTTTGAGCAATCTCAAGCCCCAAAAATTGACTTAAGAGCCCCAAATTTGTCATGGAGAAGGCTTGGTTCATTGCACCCTTCAAGGAATCAATCTCATCCTTTGAGCTTCCTGTAATGAGGAGGTCATCAACATATAACAAAATGATCATTAATGAACCATTAATTAACTTCAAATATACATTTGGATCTGATTTGCACCGAACAAAATTCAGAGATAGCAAGAAGCTATCTATCTTGGCATACCAAGCCCCGGGGGCTTGCTTTAGCCCATACAATGACTTTCTCAGCCTGCACACAAGATAAGGGTTAGTAGAAAATCCTTGAGGCTGCTGTATATATATCTCTTCAGTGAGATATCCATTCAGGAAGGAACATTTTTACATCCATGTGATGTACCTCCCATTGCTTTGAGGCTGCAATGGCTAAGGCTAGCCTGATGGAGTCTGCCTTTGCCACTGGTGCAAAGGTCTCATTGTAATCTATGCCATGAAACTGTGAGTAGCCCTTGGCTAAAAATCTGGCCTTGTACTTCATAGGAGAAACATCAGCATCAAATTTGGTCTTGTATACCCACTTACACTGAACTAACTTCCTCCCTGGGGGAAGATCCACTAGCTCCCATGTATTGCTCTTCTGGAGTGAGCTGAACTCTTCCTTCATGGCTGCTTTCCATATTGGATCTCCTGCTACTTCTTCATATGTTTGAGGATCAGATTCGACCATCAAGCAGTATTTCTCAGCAAACATAGGATCCTTCATGCAAAGACCACTCTCAAATTGAGATCTAGTCCTTGTTGGGTCATTGGGATCCCCAGCTAGCTCTCTTGCTGCATGTAGTGTATTGGCTTCCCATTTTGGCCTTGTAGGGCTGTTAGGGTCTGCAATAAACTCATCAATATTAGACATATCATAATCATCATGTTCAACAAACTCTTCACTTACTTTCAGAGGTTCAGGTGGTGAAGAGGCTTCTCCAACTTCCACTGCTGCAAGGGGTTGTTCTTGAAACTGAACAGACCTTTCAATAAAGGCTTTGTTTATGCTCAAATTGATCAGCTTGTACCCTTTTGAATATTCAGAGTACCCAACAAATAGACACTCTTGGCTTTGGGGCTGCAAATCCTTCCTCTTTTCTGTTGGAATTCTAGCCCAAGCCCTTGAGCCAAAAATCCTGAAATGGGTCACATCTGGCTTGTGCCCACTCCATGCTTTGAAAGGAGTCATACCTTCAAGATTTTTATGAGGAACCCTATTTTGGATATAGGATGCACAATTTATAGCTTCGTCCAAGTACTTTGGTGGAAAAGTTTTGGCATCCATCATGCATGTTGCCATCTCCTTCAGTGATCTGTTCTTCCTCTCAGCAACACCATTCTGTTGTGGTGTGTAAGGGATAGAATGTTGCATCTGAATACCTGCATCTACACAATAATTAATAAAATCAAAATTGACATACTCACCACCATTATCAGATCTGAGGAACTTGAGTTTCCTCCCATACTTGTTTTCAACCAAAGCCTTAAAGACTTTGAAGAGGCCAAAAACTTCAGACTTCTGTTTCAGGAAGTAAACCCAGCAATACCTGGAAAAGTCATCTATGAAATTCAATGCATATTTGGCCTAACTCATGGAAATATGAGGGAATGGGCCAACAACATCACTGTGGATCAACTCGAGGGGTGCATAGGTTCTCTCATGACTAGCTCTCTCAAATTTGTGCTCTCGGTGTTTTCCTAGGATACAACCTTGGCAGACTCCTTTGGAAAATTTTATCTTGGGAAACCCTATGAACATCTCTTTTTCACTAAGATCAAAAAGATAATTGTAATTTAGGTGGCCAAATATTTCATGCCAAAGCTTGCTAGCCTCATTAGCATGAATCATAAGAGCAGAGGGGTTTGAATAGGGTAGGAAGTGTGAGAACATGTATACCTTTTGAGCATGATTTGCAACTCCTTTAGCTATGAATTTACCACTTGGGATCTCTGTGTTCTCAACTTCATCAGGGGAGAATATGACCTTCTTTGGAGACCCAGTGTGAGTCATATGGTACACTGACAAGAGGTTGGAGGCAAGACCAGGCACATACAACACATTGCTGAACTGACCATGATCAAGTTCAATCCTCCCTTTGCCCAAACTTTCAGTGAGAGAGTCATCTCCTAGTACTATAGTTGGTACTTTTGACATGTCAAGTGAAGAAAATGCCTCCTTGGTTGAAACCATGTGTCTTGAAGCTCCAGAATCGATGATGAAACTAGGTGAGTTTGATGTGCCAGCAACCAATGCATGAACTCTCTCTCTGTCTTCTAAAATTGATCCTCCTTCTCTCTTCTTTGAGCTGTCTGGAAGGGAGATGCCATTCTTCTTCAGGAGTTAGGTCAGCATGTCTATTTGCTTCTTCATATAAGAGCTTTCAGTGTGATTTCCCTTATTGCAGTATGCGCACTTGCTCATTTCTCCTTTATTCTTCTTCTTCTGGTAGTTCTTCTTGGAACCTCGTGGCTCCTCTGGAGACTTGTTCTTGTCTCTCTTTTGCTCAGGTGGATTTTTAGATTTCTTTGCTTTTTGAATCCACCTTTGAATCTCCAGCAATCAGAGCTTGATCTTTGGATGGTTTGATGATGCCCATCATCACCAGCTTGTCCTGTTCTTGTGTGAGAGATTCCATGAAATCTGCAAGGCTAGGAATTTTCTAGGTTCGAGTTGTCAGTTTTGTGGCATAGAAGGTCGAAACAAACACTGAATAGTTAGGGCCAAGCTTCGAGAGTATGGCCAAGACCAGCTGATCATCCTTCTTTTCGATCCCACATTGTTTCAGCTGCAAAACAAGTGCTTTGAACTTGGAGAAATAGAGTTGCAGTGATTCAAAGCTATTTGGACTCAGGGAGATCAGTTCATTTTCGATTTGATGTCCCCTCATCTCATCTGTATTTCCAAAAATATTGGTAAGCTTCTCCCATACTTCATTCGGTGTTGTCAATCCATCAAGATGGAAAAGGAGGTCTCTGGAAATACTCAGACACGGGAGACCATAGGCCTCATCCCTCCTGTTGTGCCATTTTATCTTCTCTGCAGTTGCATTGGGCTCTGCTTATATTTCCATAGTCACCCTATAGAGGCCTTTCACTCTCAACAGTATCTTCATCTCTGCTTTCCATTCAAATAAATTGAAGGGAGTCAAGATGATCTTCTGAGATTGATCCATAGCTAGAAATTTGTCCCGGCTGTCAGTAGAAGGCTCCCAGTCACTGATGTCGAACTGCAAAATAATTTTGAAGGAGAGAAATTGATCTAAAATGGATCTGATATGATGTGGAAATTGAATCTAGTGATAGATTAATTTTACTCACAACAATTATCAATTGATCATGCAAAATCACTCACAAAAGAGACTGAATAATGAGCTGAACACTAAACTGTATTGAATAAGTGTACAATAGCCAAACCTGTAATAACATAGGCTACTGTATTAAATAATTACATCAGGGATTTTAATGCATGAGGATCAATTCGAATATAGCATAAAGCAGTCTTACTAAAATTAAGCAAATCCCCCATAGGTGTAAAAAGCTGATCCAAAATCTATCATGGAGCTCACGAATTGGAAAAAAGGCTTAGGCAAGATAAAGAGTGATGGAATGAAAACTCATACATGCTTTTCCAAGGAGAAAAGAGTGGAGGATGTAGAGGACAAAAATCTAGTTCACCTCACCTAGTCAAACTTTCCCAATTTCCTTAAAGCACTGAAAAAGAAGGCAATAAAGCAGAAAAAGTAGAAGGACACCTAGGAGACCAGGAATAAAGTAGAATTGATTCCTTGAGGTTTCCCAAGTGCTACATGAGTCAAATTAGGCAAGTTGGACCACTATGGATAGGTAAATGACAACTTGCATAAGGTGGGACACATGAACTAGGCAAATAAGACAAAAATAATTAAATTAATGTCTAAGGTAGTAAACTATGGGTTGATTATTCTAACACCCCATGCTCCAATGAACCTGTCATATACATAAGGCATTGCAACCTCTAGCTTAAAATCCTTGAGTATAAGCGGTTGACTAGAGGCAAGGTTAGGGGGGAACTCAAATAATGTTCCCTTCACATAGGCCCTTCTTCTCTGACATGCAAAGGCCCAAAGATAACTCAATGGTCTGGTGGAACTATAGAACTTCTGTAAATTTTCTACTGCCTCTAACATCATGTGCATCAAATGTGATGCAGGAGAGTTCTCTAGAATGGAGAGGACATTTTCCTGCAAACACTCACGCTGAGTAGTAATTTATTGCAGCGTGATATGTGCAATCTCATCCTCCCATGGTGCTTCCTCAGGAGGGTCGACACCATGTTGTGTAGCACTTGAAAATTAGATGAAAACACAAATGTCAGTAAAAATGCATACAACAATTGTAGGTGAATTTGAAATCAATATAAATTAAAGGTACTAATAACTGAAGAAAGATATATATGCATTTAATGTACCTATCTCATGGGGAACCTCCCCATCGACACCAATAGTATCCTAATCCTCATCACTCACATGCATGGAGCAGCTTCCAGAGTGGTTGCCACTCATCTCCCTAGCAAGAGCATGTGTCGGCATAGAACGCCTAGGAGAAGCTGTGAAAATAGAGACATACAAGTTGATGATTATATATAGACATGTGAAACAATTTAATTTGATGTAGCTAACACCAAAGAGTACATGATGCATAATTGTATACTTACAAGTCCTCTGCCAACCTCCAGGGTGAGGAGTGGCCGTAGATCTGCCAGTGCTCTGCCTTTGACGAACCAAAGAACCCCACTGTAGAGATGCATCTGCATGAAATGAGGCATAGTAAATTATTTTTTGTAAATAACTCAATGTAAGTAACTCCATATATGGATACGAATAAAAAACTCTTACTAAAAAAACCACCCAAAAGTTTACAAAACAAAATGGATTGATTATTTTTTGTTTTTTCTTTGAAGGTGGTGTGAAGAAGACTATCGAATAACTGGTGTGATCGAGGTTATGATTTATTTTCATAATTTTGAGCACTCCTTTATTTCTTGTTCAATTTGAGATTATGGAAATGGTACTTATTTGGGTGAAGCTTCCTAAAATACGAGTTGAATTCTAGTTACTAAAGGTTTTTCAGGTTGTAGGGAATGCTTTGTAAGTTTTCAATGGGGTGGAAATGAGTTACAAATACTTGAGATTTTAAACTAATTCCTATAGATATTTTTAATTTTAAACTATTTTTTAAGATTATAATTATGTAAATTTTTTCATCCATTTAAAAAAAATTAAATTAGAATTCTAGTTTTCCATAATTTAATGTATAAATTTATATATTTTATTAGCAATATATTTTACTATTATTCTAAAATATTCTAAATTTATAATTTATAATTTTCAAAATGTTGAATATAAATCAATATATTGTTTCTAAAAAATATCAAAAAATAGAATTTTATCTTAAATTATGGATTTCTATTAATTTTTTAATTTGATATTCTTTAAAAAAATTAAAATCGTGAATTTGTATTAATATTTTAATTTGATTTTTTTTTTCAAATTTACACACTTATTTATTAATTTTTTTCCTTAAACAAACAAAAAAAAGATCCACATTTTCATCATACTTTTGTTTGACCTGCAAAAAGAAACTAAAATACATAAGTACACTTTTCAATAAAATCAAATCAAAATATGTCAACTAATAAGTCAAAATATACCTATCATATTTTATTATGAAAAAAATATTTATAAGAAATATGAATATGAATTAATATAATATTTTAATTACAATTACAATTACAATTTATTTTAATTAAATAGTTAATAGGTAACACACACACACACACATATATATTGAATATTTAAATTTGAATATATATGATCAAAATATTTAAGGAAAAATATATGGGTTGTTTAGATAAATGCTTATGTCATTTTAAGGATCATGATTGTCTCACGTCTAGGGTTTGGATTTTTTTCAATCTTCTGTGTATTCTCAGAGGATTGAAAAAAGTTGGGCAACATTTTTTCTTTCCTAGAACACATTTCAAAATTAAACTGACAGCATAAATGACTGTCGGTTGATAGAAATATTTATACAAACTATAAATTTAAATTTTAAATTTAGCAAATTTGAATTTGTTCAATCCTTCGTGTATTCTGAAGGATTGAAACAATTTGGACGTCATTTCTGCTTGTTGGGTACACATTTAAAAATTAAATCAACAACATAAATGCTATTGGTTGACAAAATATATATAAAACAAAATATTAAATATTAAATAAAAAAAATCAATTTTAAACATATTTTAAACGCTATCGGCACCATTTCTACTTCTCGGCACACATTGCAAACATACTATTAAAAAAAACAAACCTAAAAACATCTATAACAATGATTTTTTTCAATTTTAACCTAACATTTTAAAACTTAAGAAAAATAGTAAAATACCATTTCAATTTCAAAAAATAAGGATTGGGGATTACCTCTCTCCTCTGACATCGTGGTGAAAGGAGGCATGGCTTACGTGGTAGCTTGGTTGAGGTTTCCGGGGGCGCAACTACACCGTCGAGGTGTTCAGGAACGTAGATGCTCGGTCGAGGTACTTTCTTGATCAATGGACATTTTTGTAGAAATGAGGAATGGCCATGAGTACCAGTGAGCCTTTTTATATTTTTTTAAAACAAGAACCTCGATTGAGGTATTAATCCCAATTCAGGTTTGTAGCTTGATCGAGGTATGGACCTCTATCGAGGGTTTGTTAAAACCCCAATTGATGTCTTGGTAAACCCTCAATTGAGGTATTGATACCTCGATCAAGGTATGAAAACCTCAATCGAGGGTGCGCTATTTGAATTTTTCCGAAAATCCTCTGCCAAAAATTGTTACCCACCTCCATAGATGCACCCTAATGTGCTAGAGCCTCTAAATACTTTTGTCAAGGAAATGCAAAGTATAGGTCGCTCCAAATGTCCCCGCTATGTATTTGTTGGATCATATGGAAAAGAAAGGAATTGAAGTTCGTCAATCATTTAATATGTGTTATATTAATGGATGTTAATACTTGGCACTGTCACCAAGTCGAATACTAAGTTGAAGTGTTCAGTTTTTTTATGAAAGAAAGGGAATTTTTGATCTGACGTGTTATTAAGTATTCTGGTTCTTGTATACATGCTTATAGTTTGAATATTTTCCATGGCCCAAAGAGTCATGAAGGTGTCATAGCTATCAGATGGGTTTCCTTCTCTGAGAGGAAGGAATTGCGTGTGGTGTCGAATGTAGGAGGTGAGTGGAAGGTTTAATGTTCAAATGGCAGTAGAATCCTTCTAATTAGGAACTTAAGAGAAAAGGAAGTGTTTTCCATGACTATTGGGAAAAATTATGATAATATTCAACATACACATCTATTTCTGTATCTAAGGACTTACTTTAGCTCTATAGAGGTCAATGTATAGCTTGAAGACGCATGGAGGGATGGTCATGTTGCATATGCTTTAAACGGGGCCATGAGAAGACTGATTTTACTGCAGCAATCAGAGGGTTTAACAGGAAGTGATGAGTACAGGGAGGCTTATGGAGATCTTGAGTGTGTTTTCTACGACCAATTAGATATTTATTAGAAAATGAAGAGAGAATATAGTGATACTATGAAATTACAGTTAACAACCTCGATTGAGACATTGATTCCTAATAATATCCCTCAAAATTTAAAGTATGGGTGCAATTTTGTAGAATCAATACAAGGGCTGCCAAGGAAATCATAAGTTATTCTTTCTACCTCTCTTCGGTCTTGTCCAGAGGACCTTTGTCCTATGAGACCAAGTAGTTCATGGATTTCAAGGGTTGCTAATCAAAATTAAATATCCTCTAATGAAAATAAACCATATGTTTATTGCAGTCATGATAATAAACTTAGAAAACTAAATTATCTGGATATTCTGAGAACCATATATTGTCTGTTGAGTGGTGACACTGAATCAAAATATCAGCAATGAGTAGATTCCATGTATTATGAGGAAAAAATATACAAGCATGTTCACATGGATGGTCGGGTGGTGAAGAGAAGGCAAGGACTACCTCAGGGAATTTAGAAAGAGATAAATGATAGATCCTGGAAGATATATAAAATAATACGGGCATGCAAATTATTAGAAGGCTTCAGAATGGTACCATTTAGAGGGCATGAGAACGTTGGTAAGACTACTCTTATCAGTTTGATATTAGGGGAAAATGTTGGAGATGTGGGAATCAGGACACATACTTTGGCCTCCACCCTTTACGGGTTCGTCAATGATATATTTATAATTGATTTTATTGGTACCAATGTGGGTGAAGAAATACCTAGTTTGTCAAAGGTTTAGGAATATCATGAGAAGGTCGCATACTTGTGCATAGAGGTGGTTAATTTTGGGGGTGATACTTCTAGAGCTATGTAGAAATTTCCTTGGATTGCTCCTTTGTGAATGTGTGAAAATGTGGCACTAGTTATTAACATGGTAGATTCTGTATTGAATGGTTCAAGGAATTCTCTCGTATGGGATGAGTACAGTACGAGCAAAGTAAATAAACTGATAATGTATTTCATACAAAGTTGTGGGTTAGCCATAGAAAGAGTATTCCTATCAGTTTCAACAGTGAGAGAAGAGATGGAGGAAACAACTTGCCATATTCTTGAGGAGCAACCAAGCATTATGATGAAGGAAGAGATCACAAGGGAGTAGTGATCTTTGCTTTGTGGAACTCAAGCAACTTTTTTCTAATTTGTTTTTTATATCAAGTTGCACCACTAGTGCAAATGTACATAATTTTAGAGATTGTGATTGTAGAGAACTTCATGCAATCTACCAACGCTGGTTTCCATAGACCATATTTTATTTTGGGTTCTACTATCGCTGTTTCTTTTGAACTCTAAATAAAAATATAATGAATTTCAAGTTAAGATATGGTACTTATTTTTATGTCATAAGGTGTTTTCTATTTGATGAATCCTATCATTTTTTTTATATTTGAGAAACATTCAGAGCGGTTGATTGATGTTACATGACCATAGAGATCTTCTTAGCCATCGATGGTTCATCCTTCTAAATATACTAGCTATTTTTTCTTTGGGAAACATGACAGATGCTAAGATGTTAGATGTTGAGATGTTAGATGCCAAGATGTTAGATGTTGAGAAGGATACCTATATTTTGTAGGAAACATGGTAGATGTTGAGATGTCTGCAGAAGAAGAACGTAACCCAGAAAATCCTTTAAATCGTGAAGAGGGAAACTCAAGGGGTGGGGAAATTTGAGTAGAATTAAATGACAATCAAGATAATAAATATGAATTACAGAGAATCGTCAAAGAGTTAAGGTCAAAATTAACAAAAGTTAAAGAAGATAATGAGCGAATTCTAAAGGATCAGGAAGAAATAAATGCTATTATGTTAGATAAGATATATAATGATGAAAATAAAAAAGAAAAAAAAGGAATATGAAAAACAAATAGTTAAAACTGCACCTTACAAATGTAAGGGGAGAAAGCTGGAATTTTCCACCCATAAACTTGAAACTTGTAGTGAAGAATCGGTTAAACATAACATAAAACAACAATAGTCAAGCGAAAACGGTGACAATAACAAAAAGAAAAAGAAATATAGACCCTATGGGGAAATCTCTTGGGATTTTAAGAAAATTAAACCACTAATTTTTAATGGGGAAATTGAGAAGAGTGAATAGGTAGAACCCTGGCTATCAGGAATGAAAAAGTATTTTCAAATATACAACTACTCTGATGAGTTAAAGGCCAAAATGGCCATCTATAATTTGTCTAGAAAGGAAGATATATGGTGACAATACATAAAGAACGTTAAGGGGATAAAATAAATAAATGTAACTTGGAAAATAAGGACAAATAATTTTATGAACTAAGGCCAGGAGCCATGCCAATGAAAGAACTCTACAGTAAGTTTGTAAGTCTACTACATTACATCCCTTACATAATTGATGAGAAGCCTAAAATAAAATAGTTTCTTAGATATTTTCCTATCATATTCAAAGATGCCTATCATGCCTATCAATTCGATTGAGTATGGCAATCCGAAGATACTAGAGGAAGTGATGAGAAAGGAAAACTTCTGTTACAACCAAAACAAATATAAAAGGGAAAATGTACCATCTTGGGAAAATAAAACACCAAATAATTTTGACCCTAGAAATAAGCAGAATAAGTTCCACAAAAACAAAGGAAATAACTATAAGGGATATCAGGGTAATAACTACAAAGGCTTTAAACCCCAGAATTTTGTAGTAAAAAAACCTTCTATTTTTCTTAACAAGAACCCAACACAAAAAGAACCCTTAATATGTTGGGAGTGTGGAGGGCCGCACTACTTTAAAGACTTCCAAGTAAGAAAAAAGAATTTTAATGTTCATTATATCCAAGAAGTAGTTTCAGTCAGGGACTTGGAAAGGAGCATGCCGAAGATTTGTGCTACATTGGAAAATCGACAAGTAGACCACGAGGCTTCTATGGTTAAAATTGAAGGTATGATAAACAATCAACCGATTTCTATTTTAATTGATCGAGGTGCAATCCTTAGTTATATATCACCTAGAATAGTTGAATTATGCAAATTGGTACTGGAAAAATTTGATAAGTCGTGGTTAGTACAGTTATGCACCTCTAAAAAACAAAAAGTTATTGGTCTTGTTAGATATTGTAAATTGATGATGAACGATTTCCTTACGCATGTCATTGTAAATATTCTGACTTTAGGATCCTATGATTTATTAATAGGAATGGATTGGCTAGAAGCACATAAAGTCATGTTAAACTGTTTGGATAAAACCTTTACATGTATTGATGATAATGGAGATATTATAAAAGTAAAAGGGATCCCTAGGAAGGTTACAATCAGAGAAAAATCTGTGTTACAAATGAAAATATCATTAAGGAAAAGGTGTAAAGTGTATTCTCTCGATATAATGAATGATAATGAAAACAATAACAAACATAAACTAGAAGGAATACTAGTATTGAAGGAGTATGAAGACATCTTTTTGGAATAAGTCCTTGAACTTCCTCCAAAAAGATACATTGAATTCATGATCGATATGATACCCAGAACATCCAAAAATCCATATCAAATGAATATAATAGAATTTATAGAGCTAAAATCACAACTACAAGAACTAATTGATAAAAGCTACATTCGACCTAGTGTCTCTCACTAGGGAGCACTAGTCTTGTTTGTGAAAAAGAACAATGGAACATTAATATTATGTATAGATTACCGATAGTTAAATAAAACGACCATTAAGAATCGCTACCCACTTCCCCAGATAGATGATCTATTCGATTAATTCTGTGGAGCAACAATATTTTCAAATACAGACTTAAGGTCTGGTTGCGCCAAGAGGTGCTCTACAACCCAGTATGGGGGAGATCTTGTAACGCTGGCCTATAATTAAAAAAAATTATTTTTTATTAATAAAAGTAACGTTACGTAATGCTATGCAACGTTAGGTTACGTTACTTTATTAATAAAAAATATTTTTTTAATTATAGGCCAAAATAAATGTCATCGAGAAAAACAATCTAGTATGGGGGAAATGTTGTATTCTTCCTACCTAACAAAACAATAAAAAGTAAAAATTTAATTATCTGTAAAAAAAATGTGGGTTAGGAAAAAAATAGATATGGGGGATATGTTGTAATGTTCCTACTTAACAAAATAATAAAAAATAACAAATTGAATTATCTGCAAAAAAATGTTGGCCTTGCAAAACCATGTGCAAGGCCTTCTAAACAAATCATAGTTTTACTATACATGGTTTAGGAGGGCCTTGCAGACCATGTGCAAGGCCTCCTAAACAACCCATCATTGTAGGAGGGCCTTGCATATGGTTTTAAAACCATGTATGAGGAAATGTTGTAATGTTTGTTCCTAACAAAATAAAAAATATTATATGTTGGCATAAATAATATTAACTATTAATAATAAAAATATTATATGTGGAACTTAAATAAAAAATATGTGTCTTTTGGTTTAAGTCAAATCAATGGATACCTAAGAAGAGGTTTGCACCTCGAGAGATTTGATCCCTCTCGGCGCTTGATAGAACCTAGGATTTGGATCTACGTTGGTTATAACCAACTACGAATAAAAGATGAGGATATATTTAAAATGACATTCAGGACCCGCTATGCTCACTATTAGTTTGTCATAATTCCTTTTGGGTTGACAAACACACATGCTTCTTTCATGTGTTTAATGAACATCATCCTAAGAAACTATCTAGATAAGTTTATGGTTATATTCATTGATGACATACTAATTTACTCTAAGAAAGAACAAGAACATAAAGAACATTTGAGGATAATTCTACAAGTATTAAGAGAACAACAACTTTACAAAAATTCAGCAAATGCAATTTCTTTAAAGATAATATTCAATACCTCGGACACGTAGTGTCGAAGGAAGGAATATTTTTCAATATCAACAAAATAAAGGCCATCATGGAATGGTTGGTTCCTAATAATGTAACTGACATTAGATCATTTATGGGGATTACCGGATACTAACGGAAGTTCATCGAAGGCTTCTCTAAGATTTCCTACCCCATAACTTCTTTACAAAATAAAGGTATGAAGTTTGAATGGAATGAAAAAATGCATGGAAAAATTTAACAAACTAAATCATTTGTTAACTACCTCCCCGATATTAAATATTGATGATCCATTCAAATATTTCGTCGTGTGTACCGACGCTTGCAAGGAAGGTCTAGGCGGAGTTTTATTACAAGAAAAAGATGATTGTGGCATATGAACCTAGAAAATTAAAAGAACATGAGAAAAGATATGCAACACACGATTTATAACTTTATGCCATAATTTACGCCTTTAAAATGTGGCAACATTATCTAATTGGGAGGAAATATATTCTTATGTCTCATAACATAATCCTTAAATATCTATTTCATCAACAAAATTTGAATGCGAGACAAGAAAGATGGTTGTCCTTTTTAAGCAAATATGATTTGTAAATCAAACATATAAAAGAAAAAAATAATAAAGTGGCAAACGCTCTAATTCATCATGCGAATTTATTGTTTGTAAACAATAGTTATGAATATGATCTGAAAAATCAGACTCTATGCGTAAAAAATTCTGATATGGACTATCAAATTTTTAAAGAAAAGACTGCTAAAAATAAACAGAATCAAGTAAAAATAAATTTCAGCCTAAATAAAAAAGGATTGTTTCTGCAGAAACATAGGTTGTACATACCAAACATAATAGAAATTAAGCTTACAATTGTGAATGAGCTTCATAAACAACCAATTCAGGGCATCCTGGATACCAAAAAATGACCATTATGATCAAAAGGGTTTCTTCTGGCCAAACATGAAGAAAGAAGTGGCAGAATACTTAGCTTGTAGTCTTGAATGTCATCAGGTTAAGGAAAAACATTAACATCCCGCAACATTGTTGCAGCAACTACCCATTCTGTAATGGAAGTGGGAAACAATTAGTATGGATTTTATAACATGCCTACCGAAGAATTTATGAGAGCATGATTCAATCGTGGTCATAGTCGACAAATTAAGTAATACTGATCATTTTATTCCTATTAAATCTACCTATGAAGTCATTAACATTGCATATTTTTTCATGAAACAGATATTCATGTTACACGGTGTACCGAAAGTAATAGTCTCAGATAGGGACACAAAATTTATAGGTAACTTCTGGAAAGCCTTGTTTAAAGGTTTGGGAACATAGTTAAATTTCATTATTGCATATCATCCACAAATATATGGGAATACTAAAAGGGTAAATCAAGTGTTAGAGGACATGCTAAGGATGTATGTCATGGACAAACCAGGTAGGTGGGAAGACTACCTACACTTAGTGGAATTTGCATATAATAATAATTTTCAAGTTTCTACAGGTATGAGCCCATTTGAAATACTACATGGATGTATGTGTAATACTCCAATCTCATGGAGTAGTCTAATTGATGGATTAATGTTAGTACCTGATTTATTAAAAAAGATGGAACTAACTGTGAAACATGTACAACAAAACTTCAAGGCTACCTAAGACATGCAGAAAAGTTATGCTGATTTAAAAAGAACTCCTAGAGATTTCCGGGTGGGTGATCATGTGTATATTAAGGTAAATACCAAGAAAAGTTCCTTGAGACTGAGAAAGCATTCAAAATTGGCACCCAGGTATTGCGGGCCATTTGAAATTTTAGCTAAAGAAGGGTCGGTTGCATACCAGATAGCCTTACCACCCAACATTAAAGTGCATAATGTTTTTCACATTTCTATATTAAAAATATATGTCCATGATGATTCTCATGTCATTGGTTGGAATGTAATCTAGGTGGAACTGAAAGGAGAGTTCCAAGTGGGGCCAAAACGCATTCTCGACAGGAGAGAACTTTTACTCTGGAACCGTACCATCGGAAAATTTAAGGTGCAATGGAAGCACTGTAGTCTAGAAGAACCTACTTGGGATATGGAAAGTAATATGCAGGAGGCATATACAGACTTATTCCAAGAGGTTGAAATGGTAGAATAAAAACAGAAATATTATAACATCGAGGACGGTGTTATCCTTTAAGGGGAGGTGTATGTAATACCCCCCGAATTAATAATTATTATTAATTCTTCTGGAAAAATACTTTATTATTATTTTTATTATTTTATTATTTTTGACAAAAATTCAAGAATAAAACATTTTGTAATAAAAACATTTTTAATATTAAAATATGTTGAATGAGGAACAAAAGTGTATATAGATGTTAAAGAGTGTTTTCTGACCCGCAAGAGGAAAATACAAGTGGCAAATCCACAGAGTGAGAACAAAAGATCCAGGGAGACTCATCCCAAAAATTGAGGTCACAGCTCCTAATTGAATACTAAAGGGCACGAGGCTCATAAATGACCAAGACCTAGGCAAAATACTATATATTAGTATGTCCATGAGCATTAGGATGCTAGTATTGGACGAGGATTAAAATATGTGAATGCAAGAGATGGTACATTGAAGGAATTTTCTCTTGTGTTTCAAGGAACATGCTCAGGGGTTCTGGAGAAAGTGACTTGGTTGCTTTGGGAATTGGTTAGGAGGAACAACTGATTTACTTTTGTTTTCTAAGGATTGGTGCCAGGTTCATACTTTATGTTTTAAATGTTGTAGAATATGTTTAAATCCTAGATATGAGGAATATTAATGTTAAATCTAGTTTGTTTTTAGTTAGCTTACTGATGTTATACTTGAATCCCGTACCTAATGGATTGAAATCATATATTTCTAAAAACATATTGTGTATTCCTACATTTAACTGTATATATCCTATTTCTATCGATTTTCCCTAAATCTTTCCTTAATCTGCATTTACAAAATTAAAATGTCCACTAAATCTATAATTCATGTTTATAGTAAAGACCTTCATTATTCAATGAACACGAATGGAATCCACTTAAAGTAATATTCATCCTAATTCCTATACGAAATAACAATATTAGGTTATAGTCTATTGTTTATAATATATATCTATAGTATTTAGTATATACAAATGGAACCCACTTAAATAATATCAATATTATTACCACTCATAAGATTCAAGACAAAGTACTTGAATCGAAGAATATATACACATCTAATCATGAGAAAGAAACGATACTATTGGAGTATCCACACACAAGAATAATTAACTTAACCCCTAAACAAAACCCATAATCAAGTAAAATTTTAAATGATCCCCTTAGCAATATTACATAGATTGGGAATCGAGTCTCTTTAGGGTATTTACTTAATAGTCCTTTAATAATAAATCATACAATAACCATGGAATCATTGTTCCAAGTATTGGCGAAACCAAACGTACAGATCGAATATCCCATTGTTATAACTATCCACTAAGCATGTTCAAGATAATAGAAACGATGAATCAAATCTTTTACTAATTGATATACTAGATTTCATAACTACATCCACAACATTGAAAGCATAATCATAAAATTGGTATCATTACCATTAACAACAAAGTTTTCACACATAAATATATTAACTTTAATTAAGATATCATGGACCCTATGGTTCGTATAAAAATAAACACAACAAGCACCACGACTAAAGGATCATAATTCCACAATGTGTCTACACTAAAATTTATATAGAGGCAGAGCCTCGATTAAGTATGCACCATATTCATAATACATTATAGAGATTGTGAGATCAATTATCCTAAAGGTAAGTACTTAGAATACAATTTATTGTAAATAAAAACTAAATAAAACACCAATAGAATTGAAGGTATAAATTATCCACTATATTAGAGAATTAAAATACAAATTACATTTTGAAGTAAAAAGTAGGTAAGAATGGTCATATATGCTCATTACAAAGTAGAATAACACTTTAATATTAAGGAATTTAAAATCAAATACTCTACTTCTATATAGACTTCAAAATCAAATCAAATAGACTTACAATTTTTAAGTAAGTATACCATGTATTATTTACAAAGTTTTTAGTATTCATAACTTGTTGAGGATGATGTACCTTTTCAATGTGAATATACAAAATCAAATATATTTACATTTTTAAAGTAATGTTGCCATGTAGTATGTATAAAGTATTTTAGTGCATATAAAGTGTTGAAATTTAATGCTTATTTTTTTTTTTTAATTTAAAAAGACAACTTTATATTATAAAATGTTGTGTCATACATAATTACAATTTTCCAAAAAGATTCCACCTTCATCTAGCTATCTCAGCTAGACTAAA
>LPNX010629781.1:211136-222506 GCA_001517045.1 Pseudotsuga menziesii
GTCTGAATGTTGAAAGAGACCTTTTTATAGTGCTTAGAGAATATTACTGCTTAAAATATATTTTGAATTGTTATGAATGTTTTTACTTTTATGATTAATATTTATAAGAATAAATATAGAGATATTAAATAAAAAGATAAAAAAAAGCATAAATAAGCTAATTACCAAGGGATTATCCATGAGATGTAGAACAGTTGGTGGTGGGGTATGGTTAACACACCCCCTAAGCAGAAAGGTTGTCGGTTCTAATCTCGCGGTTATAAAAAAATCCAACCATGTTAAGGTTTGGTGCTTTTTTTCATTGAAAAGGTGCTTAAAGTACTTATTATTTAGAAAAGCCTCTATCATTTTTTATTTAATCAAAATTATTAAATGCACTAAAATTTCTTCTAGTGGATCCAATAAATTTGTTTTAAATGCACTAACAATATTTTTACTAGATCCAATAAATTTGTTTATTGGACTTGGTAAATATTTTTTACTAAAAAATATTTATCGAAACCTTATAAAATTTTATGGAAAAAATTATTGGAGGATAAATCCTATCATAACCAAAAAAGAGGCACAAAACACCATAATCGATAAAAAAAATATTTATGAGAACCTTATAAAATATTAGGGAAAACATATTAGAGGAGAAATCCTCTTGTAACCAAAAAAAGACAGGAAATACTGTGATTTATTTCAGTGTGTACAAGTTAGAGACACAATACAAACAAGTAGAGGGCCAATGCAAGCAAGTACAGGACCAACTAAAGCATGTTATTGGAGAGAAAAAGAAATTGAAAGTTGAAATAACACACACTCATGATAGAATCACATGTATTAAAGAAAACTATGATACATTAAAATAAAAATTAACGACAACCATTGAGTAGGCCATAAAAACAATTGGGGATGTAGTGAAGGAAGAATTGAAACACCTTTGATATTCACTGACTAACATTAAACCATCAATTTTATGACAGTGACACCACAATCAATGTTACAGGGGAAGACCGAATGAGGTTTGAAAATGTATGTCAGGTGGAGAAACCCGTCAAAGAATATCATTTTAATGTTCTCGATGAAAGCATGGTAGAAGGCTAGTTAAGGCCATATTTTAAATTTTGAAAGACTTTGTAATGTTTTGTAAATGCATCCTTCTTGGTGGTAAGTTTTGTCCTTTGTACTCCCATAAAATATCCCATTATTATAGAGGTAGGATACTAGTAGATAGTTGGTTTGATACTACTCTTCAACTTTATTAAACTGTATGTATATAACTCCATACTATCAAAAATATTTTGTATTGCCAAGATGTCCAATTAGGCCTCATCCTCCTTTTTATAAATCAATAAAAGTATATATTTTTGTTTAAAAAAATATTAAACCATGAAATTCATATAGAAACAATCGACTACTAAGTCAAACCATGGATATATTTTTTTTCATTCCCCAACAACAATAACCACACAACATACATCCACCAATATTTAGGTAGCCATTGAGGACCAAACTATAGTTATCAAAATTTGATGGGGATGAAAAGTATTGTGTAGCCTAGTTTAACAAGGTAGAGGACTACCTTAACATATAGAATATAGGAAAATTTGTAGAAAAGGTCCAACACACTTCCAGGTATATTGAGGGAAATACATACAATTGGTACAAGTGGTGGAAACGATCAATCTTTTCATATAACTAGGATACTTCCAAAAATGAATTTTTAAAAAGATTCCAAGGTATTATAGATGACATTTTCTCTCAATTTACTCACTTGATTATGGAAAAAATCCTAATGTGGATCAGTCTATGTATGAATTGGAAGCACTAACCATGTGAGTACATGGGCTATCAAAAAATAAACTAGACCAACCCTATGTAGGAAGGCTAAAGCCACACATCCAAAATGAGTTAAAAATGGATTAATTTTTATCCATGGAAAAAGTAAGGCTTAAGGAAAGAGTTGTAGAAGCCAAACTTGAAAAGTAATTACAATGGCGTTGCCCTCAAATTTTCGAGTGCATAGGAGCGTGGTAGGCCTCTATCGGTAACTGTACGCCAAGATCTAAATGATATTGTTAGGATTGCATAAAATCACCAGGAATAAGCATCCCACCATTCATAGTTGTACTTTTTCTACAAATCTATGATTTTGATGGTGAGTAGGATGGATACATTGAGCTTCTCCAATTGAGAGCAATTTCAAGCAGCATGATAAGTTGCATTTGTTGTATTTTATATTAGTTGTATTCTCTATTTCTCTCTTGGATTCCTTCATCACATCCTTGAGTTATTGTAGCAGATGTATTTAACTCTCAACATTATCATCTTTTTGGGTCATATGTCTACAAATCTATGATTGTTCTTACTACTCCATTTAATTTAGCATTTTCCATCCATGGCATCCACATGCTACAAGTATAAAAAAGTGCCACAAATTTATATTGAGATTATTATTGACAAAAATTGGTATAAACCTTGTAAATAATAGAATTCTCCGACAAATATACCGTGTGAGAATGGAGCATGCATTAACAATAACTGCATAATTGACAAGACAAATACTTTAAAGCTCAATTTTTGTAAGGATAAAGTGCATGTTGGATTGTTCCATAATGCCTATTAAAGTTTGAGGAGGATTTGATGAAGCCAATAGAGCTATCTCATGTTTCAAGAATATCAAGTTCTCTCCAATCCTTAGAGGAACTACAACCATTATTTCAAATCCAACATTTACCTCAAATAGAATCCTCCCGTATGTTAAGAGGGAAGTAATGGGAATAACATATGGAATGTTGGGGATATTAGTGGGATTGGAAGATGTAGAGGATATATGGAATGATATAGAGCTTGGTCTTGATGTTGTTGTCAATGCCATTAAACTATTTATTCATCTCTGTTATTCATTATTAAGGCATGGATTACTTTATTTTGGTCTAATTTTGCTATTTCTAGGAATTGGTAACATAACATTTGGTATCAAAGCTCTTTCCTCCTAATTGTTTTCTTCAAAATGAGCCATCTAGGAATTTTCTCTATAAGTTTTTTTCTACGAGGATTTAGATAGCGAGATAAAAAAAACTAAACTCTAAAATAAACCTATATATTTGATCCAAAATTCAGGTCCTTAGACATTACAACTTCAGAAATAATATCACTTAAAGCTAGGATGTTTTACTAGTCCAAAAAATAGTCTAAAACAGGTGTTCTCGGAAAAAGGTCATATCTAGGGATTCGATATCCAAATTGAGTGATACTTATTGAATCATAAAGAAGACATACCAATATGTATTTGGTAGTATTTCCATCCTTAGATACAAAATATTAGACACATGGAATATCGTACAATTTCTCTCTTTTGAAATGACAAAAAGTAAGAACTTTTGGGAGATTTGCAATAATGTTTTATTTGCACATCCAAATTAGGTCATATTTGTAGCATAAAAAAGAGGACACTCTGCATTACCACATGAAAAATTTATACATAGAGGATTTGAATTCACATATTTAACTTAACTCCAAGTTGTCCACTAAACAATCTCCCAATTAGGGTTTGAAAAAGGTACACCATTTTCAATTTGAATAACTTTGAGGAGAAGGATCTATTTTGGTGAACCCTAGGGTTTGATATCTATTTATATTGTACAAAATAAAAATCCACTCAAACAACCATTGGATTCATCCCTGACATACGATGAAAGTGAAAACATATATTTTAGGGTCTCCAAATTGGAAGATATGATTAAAAGGATGGATACTATAAATGGTCTCAAGCAGATGGAAAGTAAATAATATGTTCAAGGATTGAAGGAACTAGTAAATATTAGTTTTATTCCTCATTCATCTACTTTAGAAGATGATAAAGAGTAAAAAGGGAACTTATTCTAGTAATGTATTGCGGAAACTGGAAAATAATTGGAGAACAAGAAGTTTGAGACCCATCAATTCAATGATTCACTCTATCATCATGGTTTCAAATCAGTTCCAGGGAGCTACTATACTCCCAAAAATGACATGAAAAGGCTTGATGGAAATGATCCAATAAATTGTATCTTCCAGATGGAGCAATTATTTGATCTACACCAGGTGTCAACCTTGCAAAAAGTAACTATTGTATCCTTATAATTAAAGCTTGATCAATTTGTATTGTATCAATGGATTTGTAACCATGAAAAGGAATCCCTTATCTCTTGGCCAATATTTATAGAAGAATTAATTTCACATTACAGGGATATAAATAACAAAACCCTCCTTAGCGAGTTGTTAAATCGCAAACTAAAAGGTTTAGTTATAGAGCACATCAAGCAGTTTCAAAAGCTAAGTCTCCAAGTGAAGAATATTGCATAAGATAATTTGTTGGATCTCTTTATTGGAACCTTGAAGGATAAAATTCAACATGAGGTGCATATCTTCCAACCACCATCCTTGGAGAAGGATTTGATGATGACAAGGAAGGTTGAAAGTAAAAATATGGTTGTGGCCACTAGAAATACCACTTCCAATACATACAGAGAGAATGGTGCTCCTTCTTCTAACCCACGTCAAAGGTTAAGACCTCAACAACTAGAGGAAAGAAGAGAGAAGTTTCTACGCTTCAATTGTGAAAAAAAGTATAATAAGGGACACAAGTGTGGAGAAAATAAATTATTCTACATAGAATGTAAAGAGGAATAACAAAAAGCACAAGATACACCACAAGGGGATAAACTAGAAGTGATTACTACCACCATATATTATCATACTTTTGTTGAAATTAGCACTCCTCAAAATGTCAAGATCAAAGGATATATTAATAATAAAAGGGTAACAGTGTTTATTGATTTTGGTAGTACTCATAATTTCATTCCCTGTAAAGCAACCAAAAACTCAGTTGGTTTGTATATTCAACACCAGAATTTCAAGTAATGATTGCAGATGGAGGAACAATCAATAGCTCAAGGAAATGCCATAATATCAATATTAATATGGGGGAATATGTATTTAATAGTCCCATGATTTCTATCTTAATGGGTGGTGTTGATGTTGTATTATGGGTTCATTGGTTATTGGGAACGGTGGATTTTAATTTTCATAAGATTTTCATGAAATTTTCCTAGGGAGGAAAATAACTTGGGTTAAATTGTATCACAAGGAAACCAAGCAGGGTAATCAACTCTAATGGTATGAAAAAATTGTTAAAGAAATGATAACAAGCTGTAATTGCATAGTTATGCTCACAAGATGTTCAAACATATAAGGCTCCTACTTCTCAAGATTTCCAAAGGGTCCTTAATAATCCTTCAAAGGTATTTGAATATATTTCAATAAGTATTCCACCTGTTCGAGATATGGACCATGCTATTCACTTAATTCCAGGAAGAGTTCCTTCTAGCATTAAACCTTACAGATACCCATATTTCCAAAAGAATGAAACGGAGCATATCATTTAAGTAGTGGCAGGAAAATATACAGTTCAAGCAGTGGTAGATTGCATAGAGCACCAACAAGAAATTTTCCAAATATTAAAGATTTAAAAAAACATGATGAAATGACACGCAGATCAACGTCATTGTCAAAGGAGTTTTGAAGAAGGTAAAACCGTATTGGAACCTAATCAAATAATAAAAAAAAAGGACCAAACCACTATAAAATCAAGCTATTACTGAGAACCTCATCAAGTAGAAGAACCAACCAGTTGCATATTCGACATGGGAAGACGTGTCTTTCATATAAATGCATCCACAATTAGCCAAGCATTGAGGACAACGCTTGTGTGAAGGAGAGGGTCATGTTAAGCCATAAATGTTGGCCACATTTCCCCTATAGAGTGGCACATTACCCCTATATTGTAATGTATTACATATTATTATGTCGGCTTGGGTCCATTAGAGGGTCTATTAGTTGTTATTGTGCATCTTGGTCTTCTATGTATATGAAGGAGATATTTTCATTTTAATCACCATTGTATCTTGTATTTTCTTATGTACTTAGTAAATTGTGTAAGAAGGTTCCTCCCTCGAAGACGATTGATATTCATCTATGTTCTTCATTATTATGACGTGGATTACTTTTTTCTTGTCTATTTCTATTATTTTTATGCTATTTTGTGGACTTGGTTACATAACACTATTCTTATGGTTTCATGATGAACATCAATGGAAAAACAAAGAAGGTTCAACCTTGTAGTTTCCTTGTGCCCTAATAATTCCTTGCAATTTAGAATGAAAGCAACATAAAGTTCATAATACTTTTTGCTAAAATGGATATTCAATATTCAAGTCATGAGAATCAAAGTTTCAAGGAGTTACAAAAAACCAAGTGGATCTTTATTGAAAAATCACTAAGTTTTGTAGATGTGTACATTACAAATATTATTTTTCTATACTGCAATACAATAAGAAGCTAAGGGTTGGCTATATGTTTTTATGCTATCAAGGTTTATGGAGTGATGATGTATTCACTGCCCCTTCCCTAAAGCTGTAAGATGAAACTAGAATCCATATTGATGATGCTGTATGTTATGGTCAGTATTTTAGCGTTAGAGATGATTCCCTACCAAACAACCCTTTGGAAAGAGGGAAACAATTATTTCATGAGACATGAGACATTGGAACTCAAAGACATAAATTTATATTAAAGCTTGGGTTTTAAGGCTAAGATAGAAATTTTCCAGTTTTTTAATGAGTCTCTTGCTTGAGTGTGCTCTAAAAGAGCTTAAGAAAGAACAAGTGTAGGTTACTACATGGATGGAATGGGTGGACTATTCATGCAAGGTATTGCATAGAATACAGAGAGTGTATAGAAGGAAGGTATACATACTATACTCAATGGAAAATGGGGTCCCCCATGGGATTCTTATTATGTGTAGGGAGTATCACTTATAATAAACTATCTCATTTTTCCTCACTGTAACTATCGTATAAGACCATGTTTTACTTTATTAATTAATTTATTAGGGTTGAATTAATATATATTTATTCTACTTATACTTTACACAATTCTTCTTTATATTTCTATCATTCTAGTTATAAATGTGGAAATGAAGCATCAATTGCATGAAGTTCCTCCATCATCCCTTCAAATCCATAAATTTTCATCATCACTTTTAGAGTAGGATTTTATTTTAATTGTTGTTCATTTATTGGATATTATTTGAATTACTTTTACACATTCATATAAGTTAAGTTTTATCTCTTATATTTTCATTATCAAATTGAAATGTACTTAAATTTTTACTACTTACAAATAAGTGCTACAAAATTATTTCTGGAATACGATTATGCAAGTAAATAGTAAATGAATATGGAGAACCACTTAACCATGTCAATTGTAGCATCTTGATTGCACATAGTAGCTAGGTGCTAGTATGGAGGAGATGTTGTCACATAAATTAAGACATTGGGGTTCCCGCACGAAGCTCCTACCCAATTATGATGCAATGGGAGCTCGTAAGTGGGCTAAATCAACAACCCGCATGCACTGCATAGATGCGTGCATGCCCTTCTGCTTTGGACTAATGAACCTCCACAATGGATTGCCATTGTGGGAAATAAGAGCACGCACACTCCTGTGGACGTGCACACGTATTTGGATGTGCACATGTGTTGGGAGCCATAGCAAATAGGGACGCGCATGCATCCCTGTTTATTAAAAAAAAAAAGTAGTGCGTATTGTTTTTTGCAACCCGCGAGCGTGCAAGGAGGAGCCAACGATCCCAAGGAAATGAATTCGACCCCCAAGAAGCCCAATCAACTTGTGCAAATCACCTAAAATGACGCTAGAGTAAGGTAAATAGAGTAGGAATGCAATTTTTTTTGTTTATTTCACTTTTTTATTGTTTTTAAAATAAAATACAAAATTAAAAAGAAATTGAAAATCAATTGAAATGGGCAAAATTTGATACCGTAGGTACAAATTACCTAACCACAATGACCAATAACAATGAACCAACCGAAGAAATAAATGAAACAAACCAAATAGAGGACCTAAACCCCGAATTAAATGAATAAAATCCTGAATTAAATGAAGAAAACCCTGAATTAAATGAAGAAGAGAACCCTGAATTAAATGAAGAAAACCTCGAATTAAATGAAGAAGAAAACCCCGAAGATGAATTACATAGGGATTTAAACCAATTAATAATTTTGAGTGATGAATTGAAGAACATGAGGGAAACCTCTTGGGTTTCCCTTGCCACATCAATACAAAACATTATAGAATCTATCAACATTACTCATAGTGAGATAACCAGTTTGGGCGAATATAGGGATTGAATGAGAGAGCATTATAGCACTGGTATATACAAAGAGGATATTAAAAACTAGAATATGAAAAAATCCCAACTGTGGAGCAAATTTATAGATCCTAGAATAGGACAACCTCTAGATGTGAAGAAGAGGTGATTTTTCATGGACTGGTGTAATTACCATCCATGGAGAGAAAACTAGAGGAAGAGATGGTTCATGGTATTCGACAAGCCTCCATGCAACAATGTTGAGGCCCCACAGTATTTTCTCAGGAAACTATGGGATGATTTTGTGTTAGGGTTCCATATGAAATAATCTGACATCACTAAGTTCCACGGTATCAGTTTTGGCTCAGCCCAAGATCGACCTCACGCCTACCGAAACCCACTCAGAGGACCTACTGCACCTAGGCGAGAGCCAAACCAGCCTCCTCAACCCCCTGGGTTAGGTAGTGGGATAGATGAGATCCATGAGTATGTCAGACATGCCACACATCACCTTCTCAGGCATACCAAATTTGTTTCTATGTCCTCGCAGAGCGAGCAGGACCCCCCCCCGGAGAGACGCACTTCTGCACGGTCTACTAGTGGTGGGCGAGGGAGAGAAGATATAGGTGGTAGCCAGGTGGATCCATCTATCTTGATGAGACTAGTGCCACATCATTGTTATTTTTGTGGGCATCCATGCTGGGTTCCCGCGTAGGAGCATGGCATAGAGAGCTACCTACACCAGGTTAGTCATTGTTTTATTTAATGTCATAATTTTTAATAAATTTAACTTAGAATCAGATGTTGATGACTTTATTTTTTTTAATGTACAACTATTTAGTGCCGAGTCTCCAACACACAGGTGGGAGGATGCTGGTTCCTTCAACCTAGATGGAGCCATGGAAGCTGTAGAGGACATCACAACACCATACACACAGGTAGTTTTCATTCAGTAATTAAATTTAATGTTAGTAGTAATTGGATGTCAATCGTCGCATATTTATTTAAATTGTCAGCCCATATTTAGTTAATATTTACTAATTTAATCTAAATTTTTTTTGCAAATGAAAAGGTGTCCACAGGATTGAGTGACTAGCCATCCCCACAAAGGATCAGCAGATCCCCTCATGAGCAGGTATCTTGTAATAAAGTATAAATTTAATTTCAGTTTTGATGGCTTAGATTCGTATAGTTATATTTTTTATGTACTAATACAAAATGACATGAATATGTATGGAGGTCCCACCACATAGGCATGTCAGTGTCACTATATTTCCACCAACTGCCTTTTTCCCACTATATATGCCAGGTGTAGCCCCTGGCATACCTGTCCCTTTCCCTACATCCCTCCCCACCCCGTTCCATCCATCCCTTGCCTCCCACCCACCACCAAACTTCCATCCAGATCCCCCCACCCTGCCCCACCCATACACCCCATCCCTTGCAGTTTCCCATGTTTCCACCCTCCCCCCTTAGACCACATTACACCATCCATCCACATTCACCCATCCCTCCACCCCATCCTAGACCTCATCCCCCTCCTCCATATTTCCCCACCACCCTCATTTCCTCTTCCAGGGTGGCTCGTTCCATTCTACAGCAAGTTAGAATTTATCTCCATACATCACCACTTCGCCCAGTCCAGTCCACACCCTCTCCCTCCGTGCCCCCTAGTGTTGTAGCCAACATCGATGTGGCTACATCCTTTGCTATGACATCCACCCTAGCATCAGAGCAGATTGTAGATCCCATTTCTCCACTTGCCACCCTTGAGGAGCAGTCGATTTCTCCACCTACCACCCCTGAGGAGTAGTCGATTGCTCCACCTACCACCCCCGAGGAGCAGTCGATTGCTCCACCTACCAGCCCCCAGGACTAGCCTGTTGTGTTCACGATGAGATTGATTAGCTTCTGAAAATATCGTTCAATATTAATGAAAATTAACATAGCAGTAAATTGTATGAGTTATCTTACTGTTTAAATGTTGTGGGGTGGCATTGCAGAGAGACTTGGATAACGGAGGAGGGTAGCCCCCTCACCACTTACGGTCTCGTCTAAGGTGATCTATTTAAAATTTGAAAACATAATTTTGATATTTAAATTGTGTTTTATACTTGTATAATTTCCTGTAAGAGTTGACATTTGCTTGTTGTCATTTTAGAGCCCAAGGGGAGGTGGTCAAAGTAGCCGGGAGAACTAAGCTTCCTCTAGCTTGAAGAAGAGGAAGATCGATTTTGGAGTTGGACCTGGGAGCTCCAAGGGTGGGCAGGAGGATTGAAAGAGCCTCCTATGCACACTAGCCATGATGTGGCATTTTGGCATGAGTTGCCATATTTTGTATAGGGCACGAGTTGCCATGTTTTGTATATGGCACGAGTTGCCATATTTTGTATAGGGCATGATTTTCCATATTTTCTATATGGCACGAGTTGCCATATTTTGTATATGATTGTATATTTTTGTATATTAATATATCATTTTGTACTTCATTACAGTAGTAGTTTGCAATTGATGTGCTTGCAATACTTATTGTTGACAAAGCAATAAAGTCTGTAATTTCATAATAAAATGCATAAAAAATTAATACTGTAGGTTAGTTAACAAAAAAATACACAAATTCATAAAAATACAGTCTTATTCATTGTCTAGATTGCAATAAAAATAACTTGTCTTCCTTTGGTATTTACATAGTAATTCTAACCTTTGGCCTTCTACTCCATTTTCTATCCTTGACTAACCCTAGGACTGTCTGTCAAACTAGACTGTAATACTACCTATTAGGCAGCCATAAGATACACCTAAACCATTCTATTCTAGCCTAACCCTTGCTAAAACCATTGCCCTAGATTGCTACCTTTCCCTCTCTCTAAATCAAGGCTTATTCCTTTCATTTCCACACTACTTAGACTTCCACGAATCTACCTATATCTCTGACTGTAATATCCATTTTGGACAGCCCTAGAACACCACTAACTCATCCTAGTATTCCCTAACATATTCAGTATAACATCCTATTTAGGGAAGCCCTAATAGCCTTCTTAGCCACCTATCATATCCTAAGGTCACTTTCTTTCCTTCCTATCTTACCCACTCACTAATGCCTCACCTCAAATTTGTCCATAACCCAATTTAAAGTGGCACAAAGACACCCTAAAGGGACTGTATATAAACAA
>LPNX010629781.1:222561-255132 GCA_001517045.1 Pseudotsuga menziesii
TCAAATTTGACAGTGCTATATAAACATCCATAACTTGGAAAAATACTAGAAAAGTCCTTGAATTGCTTGCAAGTCATTGTGTCATCAAAAGCCAAGTGAATATGCTTCTTATCATTCCTACTTGACTGGAAATTACATCTTGGATTGTCATTAGACATTTTACTTGACTGAAAATTACATCTTGGACTGTCATAAGACATTTTACTTGACTAGAAATTACATCTTGGGATGTCATAAGACATTTTACTTGACTAGAAATTTGATTTGGTTTAATAGTCCCATTGGCTTGGAAACTTCTCACTTATAAAATTGTTTATCATTTATGTTTACTTAAAAATATTGTACCTTTGTCCTAGTGTTGAGGCCTAGAAATTCATAGGAAACAACAACAAGGGATTATCCCCAGTCAATGTTCCCAACTAGCCTGTGACTGTTTGGTATGGGGAATTCGTCTAGTTTGCAGTCCAGCTACTGTAGGGCAAGTAACAAAAATTAAGGGTTTTACCGATTGCGGCCCGGTCCACCGTGTATATTTTTTTTGTATTTTAACTTTAAGTATGATATGCAAGTGCCTATCTAACATGCAGATTGATAAAGAATATGAGGAGTGGTCACAATGTGATGCACAGGTTCTTACCTCTTGTCTTAGACTCTCTCGCATATAAATCACACACAACAGAAAACAAGACTAACTAAGTTGTCGCTAGGGAAATATGTTAAGATAAATCACAGATAGTTGTTCTTAGAATCAAAACACAAAAACATGAATAGAGATATGCACAACAAGATAGCTCGTCATTTGTTAAAACATTCATTACCCATAGTGGAAATTATCATAAAATAAACTAGAGAACATTCATACAAGAACATAGGTTCAGAAAGTTAGAACGATCTCACAGTTAATGAAACACGGTTGAAAACAAAATAGTTCCCCTTCAACATTGTTCATTTCACCACATTTGAACATTCCACACAACACTTTCTCCAATGGGAAAAAAATGTAATTATATTATTGCAAAACGAAATAGTTCCTCTTACAACAAGTTTTTCACAAGTCTCACTGGAAAAAAGCCCCCTTTCTTCGCTCTATCTTTCATATATTTATACAGAAACTAGCTCCCAACCTTTGGGTTTCCCACCAATCGTTTTAATCTCATAGTTTTTTCATTTTGCGAATGCTCATGATTCAAATGTTACGTTTCAGATAAACACTTTTATAAAAACGGGACAGGTTTGGTAACTGACAAACTGCCCAAGCTTGAGCCTTTTCTCTTCAATGATTTCACTCTACAACTCTTTGGTCCTTTTGAGACCTTCATTATTTTCTTTTCCTCAAGAAACAACTCTGCTTCTTTATGCTTTAGCATGCTTTGTCCTCCAGCTGCATCTTCTTCGCCACAGTATTCTTCAAATGGATATGAGAAAATTTCCTATGTCTGCCTGCGATCAAAATAAAACTCATCATTTATCCAGACTACTTTCAATAAAACATAAACCATAATACCAATAAAATGAGTATTGAAAGTAAAACCTGGTATTGAGGTTTCAACGTGAAAATATCAACTTGATAAAAACAAAGCACATTTCATCATTCATGAAACCGGTTACAAGCTCATAATAATAGCGAGAAAATGATAAGGAAACAGGCATATAAAAACCCCATTGGTGAATCAGAACACTTGGCATCGATCGGTTAGTCTACTCTGAAGCTGCAATGGTGGGTGACCCATGGTCTAGGGGTTCGGGAGCACAAACCAAAGTTGGCGAGATTAAATGTCGGAGGTCATATCTACTACAACATCGGACAATTAGTACGCTACATAGCCGCAACGACGGAAGTTATACAGTCCAAAAAGTCCGCAGAATAATCAACATCAGAGAAAAATAGAACAAAAAAATCAGCAAAAGGAAAAGCAGTGTGGCAGACCGTTAGTCTATTTTGGAGCCACAATGATGGAACACAATAAGCTCATGGCCCCCAATCAGAGTCAAAACCTTCCGAAAAAACATCGTAAAGCAAGATTTTGAAACAATAAAATGCGTGATCGGTGAAAGATTTTAATCATCGGCGCAATCTCTAATTGTCCTCCGAAATAGCGGCAACTAAAATTCCATTTTAAACCTCGGCCAAACTTCGACAATGATAAAAAATCATGAAACCTACTAATTTCTATAGTCCAAAGCATTTTCAGACCCAAACATATTCCCAAAAAGCAAGAAAAACCTGGCCTCAAACAATCCAAATATGTAGCAGAGTGGAGACAAAACGATCTTCAACAAAATGAACAAGGAGGGTCCAAAATGTTTAGAAATTTGGGAATCGTTGCAGCTGCAACAATTGGTGCCTAACTGGTGAACCCAGATCTTTGAACAAACTCCTCCTTAAGTAACAGACTGTTTAGCAGTAAAACCGACATGTTGAATTCTTCTAGATGTCTGGATTCCCATAATGGCGAATATATGTACTTTTAATCATTGATGATAGTCCAATTTTAGGAAATGGAACCCAAAATATCAAAGTCAAGATAACGTTTTTGAGGCTAAGTAGATGAATTTCATTTGACCTCTGTCTTTGGATGGCTTCCATGTTAGACACCACAGGATTGTAACACATGGTAAACAGAAATATTCATTTGTTCCCCATTCCCATGCCATTTGACACTTTTGTGTGTTTGTGGAATTTTTGTCCTTTTGAGTCCTCCTCATGCCTTTCTTTCTGAATTTTATGCAGGCTCTTATATCCATAGTGTCCTTTTGTGTGAGAGATGCATTTAATTTTCAGCTCACAGACAGAGAATAACTTTTGGCAATCTGTACTCATATGATTCAGTACTTTGTTTCGATAAATATTGCTTTCTTAGGAGTTTTGACTCTTATTATCCTTTTAGCTTTCAATTCTCGGCATGGGATCATTTAGATATAATATACTGTTTACCCTACTCCCTTTCCATGGGTATTTTGCTGTCACCCCCTTAGACATTTTTAGATGTGAAATGGATTAAGTCTCGAAATAGTATTCCAGAATTTTTGATCTTGAGTTATTTTACAGGGATTACGCTGGACTTCAATGTGTTCATAGCCATTTAGGAAAACTACTTACTAGAAGAAATTCCATCAGATTCAAGCAATAAGATATAGTCTAATACCCAAGAATCTCAATTTATCCAAGGCTTTGATGCTTTCCATGCAACCAAAATTTTGCCTCTTTTATTGAAAGTAAAAGAAAACTAAACTAAACAAAAATGGAATGGAACAAATCAAAGTGGAAAAGCAAATCAATTTATTTGTGTACAAAACAAAAATAAAAACAAAAAATCAAGAAAAATAATGTTTAAGAACTAAACCATTTACTGGTAAGTTCTCCTCCCATCCCTGTAAATCTTGCAATCTATAGGTTGAGGGGCCAAGTTTTGTTGCAATCTAGAAAGGGCCTACCCATAATTGTTGAAACTCTGTGTGCTTTCCCTTCTCATCATGTGGGTGATCCCACTTAAGAACCAAATCTCCCACTTCAAAATCTTTTGTTCCATCTTTGTGCTTATCAAACCACCTCTTCACTACCTCCTGTTGTTGTTTAAAACGTTCTTTGGCTTTGGATCTAGACTCCTCCGCCTTCAAGAGATTATGGATTCTTATTTGCAAGACTTCATTTTCTGAGCCTCTTGACTCTTGATCTATTATGGAAGAGGGTAGGATAATATTAGGGGGAAAAATGGCATATTTTCCATAAACAAGGGTATACAGGGACACGCCTAAGGAAGTCTTTGGGGTGACCCTATCAGCCCAAAGAGCATTTGGTAATGCTGAATGCCAACTTCTCTGGTTTTCTATCACAATCTTTTTTAAGATTCTAATCAGATTCTTGTTTGTAGATTCTGCCAAACCATTTCCTTGTGGATAATAATTTGTAGAATAATGCAACTTAATTCCTTTTTCATGAGCAAATGCAGTTAATCTAATAGAGGAAAAATAAGTAGCATTATCGAAAACTAGAGAAATTGGAACCCCAAACCTGGTCATAATATGATCTTGCAAGAGGTCCATGACCGCATCTTCATTCACTTTACACAATGGAATGGATTTGACCTATCGAGTGAAGTAATCGGTTGCCATCAGAATATACTTGTGTTGCAAGGAATAATTTGGCTTTATCTCTCCAATGATATCCATTCCCCATTGCTCAAACGGTTCTGTTATCATCATAGGATTTAATGGTCCTACTGCTTTAGCTTGTCTTCCACCACACCTTTGGCAGATGTCGTACTTTCTAACATGGGCATGTGCATCCTTGAACAGTGTGGGCCAATAGTATCCAGCTCTGAGAATTTTATGGGCTGTTGTATCTCCGAAAAAATGCCCTCTAGCAGGCCCATCATGTAACTCTATCATGACCTTCCTTGTATCTTCTTTCTCTAAGCATCTAAGAAGAAATCCATCATAATTCTTCTTGAATAATATTCCTTCAACAATATGATATGATGCTGATTTAAGACGTAGTGCTCTTCTTTGATTAGAATTCCAATGTTTCGGTAACAATCCCTCCTGAAGATAATGCACAAGGTCTCAATACCAGGAGTCTAGAGCTATGAAAAGAGGACATACATCCATCAAATGTAACTTAGCTTCATCTTCCTAGTTATTTTCTTCATTGTATTTACTTTCAGTCATTAGTTTGCACAATCCTTACCCTTTAACTATGGAGGTTGGCTTGAATTTGAGGTCATACTCATGTAAAGCTATTACCCAGTTGCCTCTTCTTTCTCCTAATTCTTTTTGTACAAAAAGAGACCTCACAGCTGGGTGTGGAACTATTACCCTTGTCTAGTTCTTAAGTATATATGGCATGAATTGTTTTACTTCTTTGAAGACTACGTAAGCTTGTTTATCCACAGTTAGGTAATTCAATTCGCCCCGCTGTAGACTAGTACTCATAAATGATATGGGGACCTCATCTCCCCCATCTTCCTTCTGGGTAAGCACCGCTGCGAGTGAATCGTCAGATGTGGAAGTGTACAAAATAAAATCTTTCTCAAAATTTGGACTTTTGAGGGAGGGTGGATGTGCAACACATGTCTTTATTTTACTAAATGCATTATTCTATACATCAGTCCACTTGAATTGTACACTTTTCTTCACCATTTTCTGCAAAGGTTTAACAATTTGAGCGAAATCCGGCACAAACCTTCACACGAAATTTATTGTCCCCATAAATGATTGCATGCCCTTTTTATTATGGGGTAAGGGAATCTATTCGATAGCTTTGATCCTCTCTGGGTCTATGGAGATCCCCTTCTTAGAAACCACGTGACCCAGTAGCTTTCCTTCGGTAACAACAAACACACACTTCTTGGTGTTTAATGAGATACCATATTTTCGGCAGTTTTCGAAAATCTGTTTTAGATGGAATGCATGTTCTTCTCTTTTCTTTGATAATATTGTGATGTCATCGAGGTATACTAAAACACTGCAGCCAATCAAACCACATAAAGCTATGTCCATATCCCTCTGGAAAGTAGCTCCAGCGTTTATGAGTCCAAAGGGCATCCTCCTGTAAGCAAAAGTCCCCCATCTTGTTTTGAATGTAGTTTTAAGTTTGTCTTCTTCAGCTACTAACACTTGATTGTAGCCAAATAATCCATCTAATAAAGAAAATAACTCAGAATCTGAAACCATTTGCAATATCTGTTCCATGGGTGGGACAAGATAATTGTCTTTATCTAAAGAGCGATTTAAGTTTTTGAAATCCACACGTAGTCTAATTTCTCTAGATTTCTTTCTTACTGGTACCAGATTTGAAACCCATTATGAGTTTATAACTTTGAATATAATTTTAGCATCCAACAGCTTCTTTACTTCATTCTAAATTAGAGGCTCCAATTTTGGATGCATTTTACTCAAAGGATATTGATAGGGCTTGACCCAGAATCTGATGGGGATAACATGCTAAATAATATTGGTGTCATATGTCTTCAGATATTCATATGTCCAAGAAAAAACATATTTGTATTGTTTGAACAGACTAATGGACTTATTTTTTTCACTTGAAGAGCAACACTTTCCCAAATTCACATATTTAGGCTCAATTTCAGTCCCTAAATTATCAACTCAAACTATAGAGACGAGCTATGAGTATTCACATTTACTGGCCTTCTCAATTTATTGTTTAGATCAAACATCCGCTCTAAAGTCCTGACTCCTTTAGGAATAAAATTATTGAATTTTAGCTCGGCTTGATGTTATTCATCATCAATGATTACCCCTTTGAAGGTCTCGTCATTTGTCAAACATTCCAGAATCTGCTGATCATCATTAAAAAATCATAAATTGGTAATCATATATGGAACCAAAGTTTTGAAAAGAAATTCAATAGAACACCTGTTATTAGAGGGCACCAGCCTCACAGCTGAGGTAGCTAACAAATCAGCTGCTGCATTCTTAAGTCTAGGAATCGATACAATATTAAATGCATGAAAACATTTAAGCAAATCCCATACTTCATTTTGATAAGCTTTTAAATGAGGGGAAATGCAATGTATTTGATTTCGAAACTGTTTTACAATTATTTTAGAATCCCCATACACTTTCAAATTTTCTACTCTCAAATCAATTTCTTTTCTTAGTCCCTGAACTAATGCTTCATATTCGGTTGTGTTATTGGTGCATTCAAACTCTAACCTATATGAAAGAAAATGTTTATTTTTCTTAGGATCAATCAGGACAAAGCCAGCTCCTGACCCTTCCAAAGTTTTAGACCCGTCAAAGAAAAGTGTCCAAAAATCGCCTATCACTACTGTACATGAATCAACATCTACATCTACAGCTAAGTCTACTATTTTACAATCAATTTCATCAGTCTGTGAAAACCAAAGGAGATCAGGCTGAGTATCTGATGTACCATTGGCTTCTTCCACTTGATAGTTTCCTGGTTCTAGCTCAATGAAGTAATTTCCCAAAACAAAATTCACTGGTTCATTCTTACCTTCTAACGGAGTGACATAGTGTTTCATGTGGGGCTCTCTTAAAACTTTGATTTGATTTGGGATTCCTTTATAAGGTAGCCACATATGTGACCAGTCTGAAGCAAAATATCCATTCAGCTTTGCCAACCAATCTCTACTCAAAACAAGTCCATAAGCCTTAGGTATGTTTGCTACTACAATATCAATGAATTGACATACCTTATCATTTGAAGATAAGCGAATGAGAACATCCTCCATTTCCCCAATTACCTTCACATTTGTTCCATCCAACTAAATGACCTTCCAGGTAGATGGTTTAGGTTGTCCATTTATCTTTTTGCAGACCGACAGTGGCATAACATTTACTCATGCCCCTAAGTCTACTAGATAGTTGTGCACATTGTGGTTGAAAATTTCAAAAGTAAGGAGAAGAGGTGGAGTCTTGCATTTAGGCTTGCCTCCCACACTTGCTTCACCAATTTCTTCTCATTGGGGCTGATTGTCAGTGGGAAGCTTCTCCTCTGATATTTCAAGTGCTTTCAATAACTTTTCTTTCTCCCACGGCACATTCAACATCTCAAATAATGAGATATTTTCCTTTACCTTTTTTATATCCTCCACGATGTCATAATCCATCTTATGTTCTGTGAGATTCGTTTTCACATTATTGATCTTCTCTTCAATGGGCTTAGTAGGCATGTTGATTTGTTTCAGACTTTGACTTGTAATGGTAAACTCTGGAATTTTATTAGATGAGGTTTTTTTTTTAATTTCTTTTAATTCTTTTGAAGTCTCTTAATAGTTGGGAGCATAAGACTTTTTTCTTTAATCAACCCTTTGCTTCTCGTCATCACATTCGTTTCCAAGATATCTTCATGTCTAGGATCCTTTTCTTCTTTGGTATCAAACAATGATAAATAGTCCCATAAAACCATGGCATCATCCTCTTGTTTTTATGTTAATTTATTGTTATCCTTTCCCTCTTCATCATTATCCTGAGTTAATTTGGAATCCAATAGCTGATTCATCACCAATGTCATTGAATTTATCCATTGAGGACAATTCTTTTCAGAATGGGTTTGTTGGTGGAAAGTGAAAAAGTTATCCATCCCTACCTCTGTTAAGTTCATCAATGCAGGATTGTGTGGAGGGGTTTGGGATTGATTGTTTTCCTCTTTTTTCTTGTAATAAGGCTTATAGAGCTTCTGGGATTCCTTTTACTTTTCCAAGTCTATTATTCTGTTAGAGAGCTTCTGCATCATCTTTTCCATTCCTTCGAAATCATGTGATTGTTCCTCTTTAGGCTTATTAAATAAAAAAGATTTCCTCCCAACATTTTTTTCTCCTAACTGCTCGGGATAATCTTCGATGCTTTCCTTTTCAGCCTCTACTCTCTCCGCTTCTTCATAAGTCTCTGCTAGCATAGGTTTGTCTTTCATTTTGGTAAACATGGCCAAATCGGGCCCTAGAGCTAAAGTATAATACTCAATCAGAACTTTATCCGAGGGCTTATCAATTTTAGAATAATTATTAAGATAAGTTGCAAATATTTGGGTAAAACTATGCACCTTTTCTTTTCTTTCTTTCTTTAAAGTGCACAACCCTTTCATGAGAGCCGCATGAGTTTTTTGGGTTGCATATTTTCTTCTAAATATCCTTTCAAGGGACTGCGGTTTCAACGTGAAAATCTCAACTTGATAAAACAAATCACATTTCGTCATTCATGAAACCAGTTACAAGCTCATAACAATGGTGGGAAAATGATCAGGAAACAGGCATATAAAAACCCCATCGAGGAATCAAAACACTTGGCATCGGTCGGTTAGTCTACTATGGAGCCACAACATTGGGTGACCCATGGTCTAGGGGTTCGGGAGCACAAACCAAAGTCAGTGAGATAAAATGTCAGAGGTCAGATCTACTATAAGATCGGATAGTTAGTACGCTACATAGCTGTAATGGTGGAAGTTATACGATCCAAAAATTCCGCACACTAATCAACATCGAAGAAAAATAAAATAGAAACATCAGCCAAAGGAAAAGTAGTGTGGCAGATGGTTAGTCTATTCTGGAGCCACAATGGCAGAACAAAATCAGCTCACGGCCTCCGATCAGAGTCAAAACCTTCCGAAAAAACATCGTCAAGAAAGATTTTGAAACAATAAAACACGTGATCAGTGAAAGATTTTAATCATCGGCGCAATCTCTAATTGTCCTCTGAAATAGTGGCAACTAAAATCCCATTTTAAACCTTCACCAAACTTTGACAACGATAAAACAACATGAAACCTGCTAAGTTCTACAGTCCAAAGCATTTACAGACCCAAACAAATTCTCAATAAGCAAGAAAAAGCTGGCCTCAAACAATCTAAACGTGTAGCAGAGTGGAGACAAAACGATCTTCACCAAAATCAACAAGGAGGGTCCAAAATTTTTAGAAATTTGGGAATCATTGCAGCTGCAACACTTGGTTAGCTAAAAAGTGAAATATAGGACTGTCACAATGCTAAATGCTTGTTTGGGAATACTTTTATGTTAGTTGCAAGAGAGGTTGAATTTGTACTACATGATGATAACATCCCATCAACACCACTAACATGCTTCAACCACATGCATAATTTAAATTAAAACATCCCATAAAAATTGTTCTTCCTTGTCAAATAAAAAATGAAACAAGTTCATGAATATGTGTCTTCTATAACGATCTATTGAGCACTTGCAATTTTAACGAGCTATTGTACTTGTTTCAATTTTAACGATTTAAGTGTTAGCATGCATAACCTAGGGTTTATAATCCATGAGGAAACCCTAACCCTAACTAAAGTTTAAAGGTTAGCATGCATAACCTAGGATTTATAATCAATGAGGAAACCCTGATAGGTAATAAATATCATATTTAGGGCAGCCCTAATAGCCTTCTTACCCACCTATCATAGCCTAAGGTCACTTGCTTGCCTTCCTAACTTACCCACTCACTTCCTATCTTGTCATCCCTATTGATCCTTCCTTTGGTAGCGACATGTTCTGTTTGGGTGTACAATCATGGTTTGAAGGGTCATTTTGGCTAGCAAGTTCCTTTTATTTCAGAGGATTTTCCTTAGTTATCACCTTGATGTCCTACATAAGTGCATGATGACCTATCCAAAGTTTTTCACTTAGGATATCTAACAAAATAAACACTATTAAAGTTTACTTAACAAATTCAACCCCAAATTATCTCAAATTAGCTTGCATAACCAATGCTAGAATCTACCCTATCATAAATATAATATAAGCTAAAATTCAAATCTCCACATTATAATTGTTTTCCTCATTAGGGTTTATTATCCCTAATCATCTTTCATCATAGAAGCACATGGCATTTTAGGCAAGTCTAGCTAGGGTTAGCATTTCAGGAAAGTATAGCATGTAACTATTCATCAATTACAATAGTGTTATCTAGGGTTTAGGATAACAAAGAAATTAAATTCATAACCTAGGGTTTAATTCAATTGTAACAATTTGATAATTTGAGTATTGTTCCTAGCATTTGCACACATTGGTATTTGCATTTGTGAACATATGAAAGAGTAAGTAGTTCATATTAATCCCAATAAAATTATTTCATGTATGTGCATAGCCTAGGTATAGGGCCTTTTGGTTTTTACTTAATTGATACTAACCAATCTAATGATATATACCTAAAGAGGTAATAAAACCCTAGTTCCATCTCATAACTTGTGAACCATAGTTATAATATGCAATTTGTAGTTCATGAAACCCTAGTTGGTTTTCAATTTGTAAGTGTATCCTAGGGCTGTATGGCCATTTGGTTTCTACTTAAATGATACTAACTAGTCTAATTTGATCTTCAAACCTAAAGAGTCCATAAAATCCTAGTTTGTAGTTCCATGTCTCAATATGTGAACCCTAGTTTTATTATGCATGTTGTTGGCTTATATTCTAGTACACCAATAATAAAATGCCGCAACATGTGCTTTCTTAGTGATATCTAGACACATTGGGCCATGAAACCATGAGGAGGAGGGCCATTTTCAACCCAAGTTATAGCATGAAATTGTAGTTCATGAAACCCTAGTTGGTTTAGGATGTGTACATGTACATGTGTTTCTACTTCCATCTCATAACCTGTAAAGAGTTGAAAAAACCCTACCAACTAATATAACATACCATAACATAACATACCATAACATACTAACATCATACCATTCTAACATACCATACCATACTAGCATACCATACCATACCCTACAATACCCTATGATACTAACATTATACCATGTACTAACATACCATACCATTTTAGTTCCATCACATGTAAAGAGGTCATAAAACCCTACTTCCATCTCATAAATTCTCAACCATAGTTAAAGCGCACAATTGTAGATCATGAAACTATAGCATGCAATTGTAGTTCCTGAAACCCTAGTATGCAATTGTAGTTCATGAAACCCTAGTATGAAAGTCTCAACGAGATTGTAGTTCATGAAATCCTAGCATGCAATGGTAGTTCATGAAACAATAGGTGTTTTTCTCTTTTCCATCTCATAACTTGTGAAGAGGTCATAAAACCCTACTTGCATCTCATATCTTTTCAACCCTAGTTATATCATGCAATTTGTAGTTCATGAAACTATAGCATGCAATTGTAGTTCATGAAACCCTAGTATGAAAGTCTCAACGAGATTGGAATTCATGAAACCCTAGCAAGCAAATGGTAGTTCATGAAACCGTAGGTGTGTTTCTCTTTTCCATCTAATAACTTGTAAAGAGATCATAAATCCATATTTCCATCTCATAACTTCTCAAACCTAGTTAAAGCATGCAGTTGTAGTTCATGAAACCCTAGTATGAAAGTCTCAATGAGATTGTAATTCATGAAACCCTAGCATGCAATGGTAGTTCATGAAACTATAGGTGTGTTTCTCTTTTCCATCTCATAACTTGTAAAGAGATCATAAATCCATATTTTCATCTCATAACTTCTCAACCCTAGTTATATCATGCAATTTGTAGTTCATGAAATCCCAGTTGGTTTTGGATTCATACATGTACAGTGTGTTTCTACTTCCATCTCATAGCTTTTAAAGAGGTCACAAAACCCTAGTTCCATATCATAACTTCTCAACAATAGTTATAGCATGCAATTGTAGTTCACAAAACCCTAGCTGGTTTTCAATTTGTACATGTACATGTGTTTCATCTCATAACTTCTTAACCCTAGTTATAGCATGCAACAGTGTAGTTCATGAAACCCTAGTATGCAATTGTAGTTCATGAAACCCTAGTATGCAAGTCTCAATGAGATTGTAGTTCATGAAACCCTAGCATGGATTAAGGTATCCACAATATAATTGTTTTCCTCATTAGGGTTTATAAACCCTAATCATCTTTCATCATAGAAGCACATGGAATTTTAGACAAGTATAGCACTAGTTTCGACGTCAACATGTCTATCCTAGGATGATTCCTCAAACCCTAGGTCTTTTTCTGTTGCATCAACACAACCACCAAGACCTCCATGGAAAATCAACTAAACTTAAAAAAAATTATTCTAAGCAAGGAATCAAAAGAAGCTCGAGACTTATCAAGTTAAGTTTTCCATGGTCTTTCCCTAACCTCCATGTATCACACAAGAACAAGACTACAATATCACCAAAAAAATTAACTCTTTTCTTTGTATCTTCTACAGGGTTGGAACCCTAATTCTACCTCCTTTTCCTTGACAAAAAGAGCTATAGAGCCTGCAAGACAACCATCAATTTCTTTAGTATTATATCTCCTTCTCCAAGGTTTACTTACATATATAAACTCTAGTGTCCTTATGCATATCCAATTTTCATAATGTAATGCATTCCTCCTCTAGTTGTGTACCACATCTTCTTGTTCCCAATTCTCCTTGACATATGTGTCAGAGGTGGTTACAATACTGCAATGCTTATCCTCAATATGTCTGCCAAGGTGGTTACTATGCTCATTTGTTCTCCTCAACATGTGTGTGAAGGTGGTCACTATGGTCCAATATTTCACTTATCTTCATCCTAATATCACAAGGAAACCCAGAAAAATCAACCCTAGTCCAAGTGTACGTTAACACCATGAAGATACATCCCTTTAGGGCACTCTTTCCAAGAATATAACATATCTAGAACTTCTTATTACAACAAATTACAACATCAATAAATCTAGTGAGAAAAACCCTAGTTTATGAAATCGAAGCACATTGGAGTCACTGGGCCATGCAAACGTGGTGGAGAGGGAACACTAGAGGTAATGGCATGCCAGGATACCAGTGGAGTTGACGGCTCATCGATCTGACCTCCGGTTGTCGAGTTATGTCTAATTGCAAATCGCATGAAAATGTCGTTCAGGGACACTTGGTCACTCTCGGTTTGGGAGCAAAAAACCAAACGGAGCAGCAAGATTGCATTTTGTTGGCTCCAACAGGTGTGTATTACCAATGCCGACATGGGAACACTACCAAGACTGGCATGGAGGAGGGTTTTTCAGAGTTGACCCACTAGTGTGAGAGTTGCATTGAAGGAAATTGAGCAAAACCCTAGTTTATGAAACCGATGCAAAGTGGAGTCACTGGGACATGAAAACATGACGGAGAGGACCCACTAGAGGTAATGGCATGCTAGGATATCAACAGAGTTGACGACTCATCGATCCGACCTATGGTTTTCGAGTTATGTTGAGTTGCAAGTCACATGAAAATGTCATTCACGGACACTTGGTCACTCTTGGTCCGGGAGTGAAAAACCAAATGGAGCAGCAAGATTGCACGTCATTAGATCCTATAGGTGTGTATGGCCAATGTTGAAATGGGAACACCACAAATATTAGCACGGAGGAGGGTTTTTCAGAGTTGACCCACCGGAGCGAGAGTTGCATTGAAGGAAACTGAGGAAAACCCTAGTTTACGAAACCGATGCACAGTGGAGTCAACAGCCCATGAAAACATGGTGGAGAGGGCCAAATAGAGGTAATTGTATGCAAAGAGACCAACGGAGTCAACGGCTCATCGATCTGACCTACGGTTTCCGAGTTATGTCGATTTGCAAGTCGCATGAAAATGTCGTTCACGGACACTTGGTTAGTCTTGCTCCAGGAGCAAAAAATCAAATGGAGCATCAAGATTCCATACCATTGGATCTAACAGGTGTGTATGGCCAATGTCAAAATGGGAACACCACCAAGACTAGCATGGAGGAGGGTTTTTCAGAGTTGACCCACCAGTGCGAGAGTTGCATTGAAGGAAATTGAGCAAAACCCTAGTTTACAGAACCGATGCAACATGGAGTCACTGGCCCATGAAAAATTGGTGGAGAGGGCCCACTAAAGGTAATGATATGCTAGGAGACCAATGGAGTCGACGTCTCATTGATCTTACCTATTATTACTGAGTTATGTCGAGTTTCAAGTCGCATGAAATTGTCGTTCAGGGACACTTGGTCACTCTCGTTCCGGGAGCAAAAAGCCAAATGGAACAACAAGATTGCATGTCATTGGATCTAATAGGTGTGTATGGCCAATACGGACATGGGAACACCACCAAGACTGGCATGGAGGATGTTTTTTTAGAGGTGACCCACCAGTGCGAGAGTTGCATTGAAGGATACTGAGCAAAACCCTAGTTTACAAAACTGATGCAACGTGGAGTCACTGAGCCATACAAACATGGTGGGGAGGGCCATCTAGAGGTAATGGAATGCTAGGAGACCAACGGATTCGATGGCTCATCGATCCGACTTCGGTTGTCTAGTTATGTCGAGCTGCAAGTTGCATGAAAATGTCGTTTAGTGAAACTTGGTCACTCTCGGTCCGAGATGACATGCTAATTGTTGGGCATGGTAAGAACATTATTAAAAGGTTAAAGAAGGGCTTCGGAAGTCAATTTTCAATGAATTCTTTGGGTCCAATAAAAAAAATATTGGGCATGAACTATATTTCTCCAAAAAAGGTTAGAATAAATGTTATAGAAACTGTATCTCTTAAACATGAACAACTCTTTGACCTTGCTTTGTGTTATACCTTCTACTTTCTCATTATATTCTAATTATTGACTCAAATAGAAGAAGGATAAAAACTTACTAGAATAGCAATTAAAATTTAGAGATGAAAGCATAATGCACAAGTCAAATACCATTTCACAATATTAGAGCAATTATTTTTTGAACAGTAGCCTCATGCAACACAAATTGGAGACAAAGTTGCAAAGATAGTGGTTTACCAGGTATGACATGTAGAAAACAATATAAAGTGCGAAGTTAGCAAACCTGTGAAGGACATGATGTTTAAACTCATGTAGCAAAGGTAAGAGAAAAATGGGTGAAATATTAAACCAGTGAAGGGTGTCTATTGAATATACATGCATCAAACATTTTCACTTGAAAGTTACATTCAAATAATTCAATCTCTAATTAAAAAGAATAGAAGGAATTGAGAATGCAAATGACAAAGATTTGTATTCTTGCATAGCTTTAGTGGCTTATTTGTATTCTTGCATAGTCAAATGTAGAGAATCATGTGCTTGTACAAGCTAACACATCAAAATATATTAAAAGACAAGACAACCATGAGTGGTTGAAATTGACAGCTACTATTAAAAGACAAGACGAGCATGATAACTTACTTTGCTTTTATGTGAACTTTGCAAAATCCTTTCCCTTTCCATCTATATGGATGTCATGTTTGAATATATAGCATGTATAAATACTTATTACCAAGATGGTGCATAAAATAGATCATACTTGGTAATAAGTAATTATACATGCTATATATTCAAACATGACATCAATATAGATGGAAAGGGAAAGGATTTTGCAGAGTTCACATAGAAAGTGGAGTAAGTTATCATGATCATCTTGTCTTTTAATAGTACCTGTCTATTTCAATCACTCATGGAACTGGCATCCAAGTGGAGTGTAAGTGCAATTACCCAATCTCATTCAATATAACCAACTAGATCTTCTCTGTTGCTAATTGCCTCCATCAATATCTCATGCTTTGAATGAGGCAAGAAGAAACATACCTTGGTTGAGTTCTTCGTTGACATTGTATGTAGATGGATGTTCATGCCAACAATCAAGTTTGTGAAGTGATAGACCATAGAAACTGGTCTGTAATCCATGAATACATGCCCACTAGTTCTTCTTGATTTCCCATCTAGTTTAAGATATTCACCCTCAACCACCATCGAGCCAATAGGAAATTCATTGCCTTCATCATAAATCAATGATCTGTTTAGGATTGTCTTACCTCAAATGCATTTTTCCAACCAATAATCCGTGCCCCATTCATTGTCTTTCACAGAAACAAATGCATATATGTGTCCTGGTTGTACAAGATCTGAGATATGGTTGTAATCTGTCGAAATTGTTGACTAATTCTACTCTAAGTGGGTTGTTTCAACAACTACACGTGGCTCTACTATAAGTGACACATGAACCCAATCATCAACCCAATCCATGCATTCACATTCATCCCATTCACCACTGCTACAAGGGTTTCAAAATCAAGTGATTTTCCGCATTCATAATTCAAATAGGGGGTTGTTTGAGCTTCGAACCAAATGAAATCCACATGTTACTTGTACTATGCCACAACTATAGGAACATGATCGATATATGTTAACCACATGCCAAAAATTCTTGATTGGCCTTCTTACCACTAAAGTTTGGTCTGACATTGTTGCTGAACACCACTGAACTATGGATTCTGCATGTTTGATATGGGGGTTTCTGGTAAAACTCATCTCCTCCCTTCATAGTGCAGTCTTGATGCATGCATCGACCCCATCATGCTCACCTTTTCCATGTCTAGTCTCAAAGTATTTCCATACATGTGGAACATTATAAGTCTTATGTAACATACTCATCCATTGGAGGGCTTGGGAATTTTTGAACTGGCTAGCACAACCATCTTACCATATCCAATGCTGATCCATTTGTATATCTCCCTCCTTTTGCTGATCATAGAAAATTTGAAAATAGTGTTGCACATAATGAAGATCATGGCATCTATCATCACTTATGTAAAAGTTTTTCTCCTTCTGTATTATCCTATTGTTAACGCTACTCTCAGGGCCTTGTCTATACGTAATATGTACCATGATGTTGACTTGGTTAGAATGGTAGCATTGACTCTGAATTTCATTTTGTGGCTGAAGGGTGTAGTTTTTTGCAAAATACACAATTGACAATATCGTCCCAATGGGAAAGCTGTCCCTGCATTTTCTGTACTGTTCATCCTCCCATCTCGCTATGTGCACATCTTGAACATACTGCTCAGTTTTCTTGTAGAAATCCATCAAAACATCACATGCCCGTACCTGTTTCCATGAAAACCAGGGTCATATTAGAATGTGACCTTTAAATAATGTATATGTAGAAACTGAACATGTAAGAGGAAAAACATGAAATAATCATTTGCACCTGTGACTTCACCAATGTAATATTTTTACTTTCCTTCACACTATCTTATTGATAGGTTACATACTTGAAGCTCTACATCTCCACGCTCATATTGCCAAATTGATGCTCATCACTTTCATGAATGCAACGGTTAAAAAGAGAAAATCCACTGCACCTGGAACAATTCCCATAGAGACATGATTTTCCATAGTATTTTTGTCCTTCATTCCTTGGATACATGATGCTGACGATAAAATCTCTCGATGCATTTAGTGGTATTACAGATTCATTGCAGCCCTGCTCAAGGTTAGTATGCAAATAAAAAAATATATGTTTATACCTGTCATAAAAATATTCATATTCTACATGGTATCTACAACAGCATGTGTTTCGATCAATGCATATACGAACATACCATGGTTTACATTTCTCAAATGACCTTTGGCCTAGGTTCAATTGTGTGTGCTCATTCTTTAATCTCTCATAGAGTTCAGTATGTGTTGTGTCAAGGAAGTGTTTGACATGGGGTTCATGTTCAGTAGAACCTTTTCTCAGATTTAGCACATCTCTTTGATTAGATGAAGGTCTGGTATGATCATGCCAGAATGTTTGTACTAATTCCTTGACAACATCAATTAGCTTCATATCTCAACAAGGCAACTTGCTGACAAAAGCCCAACAATTTTTTCCACCTAGAGTCTATAGATTTTCTCTTATAACAGAGTACTTCTGAATAGTTCTTCTATTTAATTTAAGTATTTGAGAAGTGTGTGAAAGGAGGCGACGTTTCCATGTGGAATTGCTTACAACTGATTCTGATAACACATGACGAGCCACACAAAAATATTTAGTACGAGACATCTTCCCAATCACATTAAAAGTAGATTGGAGATTTCTAACAATATGATTGTTAGCATCTAAACTTCTAACCATCTTTATGCCCAGAATTCTCCTAACAACAACTAAACAATTTGACTTTAACAAACACAATAATAATTGACATTTACCTGCATTGTCTTTGGATTCAAAATATTCCTTCATTAATTTGTTACATTGCCAATCGATAGTGCGTTTGGGAAACTTACATTCAAGGCCTGACAGACAACTTTCATCCACATGGATACATCTAGGAGTCCTTTTTCTTGTAGCAGACAGTAGAGGTAGGGAAGGTGGACATGAGCTACGGATCCCAGGGATTCTTTGTTGTCATGAATCATTCACATGTTGGTCCATATTGGGAGTGTGCTTGACATGGTTGTGGTATTCTGGGAGAGATTGAAAATTAATCATTGCTCCTAGGTCCAACACTTCATACTCAGTGTCTCTCAATACACCTACGTCTTCAAGAGATTCAACATGGCTCATTGATGGATTGTTGGTTGGAGACTGTGTTGATGTTGGACTCGAGTTGGGTCCTTTGGATGCAACTGCTTCACCTGTGGTTTTGAAGTAGAGGTTGTTATGTCATCAACTCTGTTAGGATTGGATGCAGTATCAGTGGAAATGTCTAGACCATGTCTCACTCTCTCCATTGCCAACCTGTCCTTTTCTCTTACCTCATTTTCCTTTTCAATGGGCATATTCCTTCTAGCTTTTCTTGCTCTATTACGTGAGTTTCCCATATCCAAAAGTTTCTTTATCAAAACTATGAGGTCTACCCCTACATAAGAAGCAACAAATAAGGTATTAGTTCCATTATACAAGATACATGATGCGTTCCAACATAAATAACTAAATTACAGATATGTTAGTATGCTATTTATTGGCATTGATACATAATCATTGATTAAAGGTTTCTCTTTATGTTTGGACCAAATTTTCATTTCTACACTCTATTTGAGTCAAGTAAAGATAGTCAAGTTTGCAGGTATTACAACTATAGGATTCTGACTTCCTTTGTGTTCAAAAAGTATTGGAAGTCAAAAGAATATGCGCAAAATGAGGAGGTTGCAAATCCATCGAAAAAAGGAGAAATCATTGAGGTAGAGGCATCCTTGTCAAGCTCAAATGCATGTTATGATAAATCTAGCATGAAGAGGAGAGCATGGACAAGTTGGTGAATTGTTCAATATGGACCCTCTCCCATGATTGCTTCCAATGTTTTTATACAAATTGAAGAGTCTCAATAGAGAACCTCATCTATGACATCCTTGTGGGAAATCTAAATATATTCATGTGCAAATGGTTATTGGTCTACATTTCATACTTCATCTTGTATAGAGAATATGGACAACTTGGTGAACTATTCATTATGGACCCTCTCCCATGTTACTTCAAATGTTTTTTTTTTAATTGAAGAGTCTTAAGATATAAATTCATCTATGCCATCATTGTGTAAAATGAAAATATATTCATGTGCAAATGTAAATTAGTTAACATGGCATACTTCATCTTGTATGGAGAATATGAGACTTGTTTAGATGTGAAGTTGGGATTTATTCTTATCAAATTAAATGTTATCAATGAGAGAGATATTGTTGTAGGCATATCATAAAACATAAATAAATGAAATGATCTAAAAACTTATGAATTGAAACAATTATTTACAATTCACCATACCTATTCAAAATGATCTCTTCTTCCAACGAAAAATTGTAGTGTGAATCTTTCCACTAACTTCCAGGCCCACTGAATATGTTTATTAGATTCCAAGAGTGAGCTTCCATCGAATAGATCAAAGAGTGGTGATGGATTGTGAGCCAAATTGAACAGTTGAGGTGCACAAAAAGCATGAACAACAAAAGAAAACCTGTGAAAATAGGTAGCAATCCATGGAATTCAGAACTCCATTTTTTTTACCTACTAACATGTGCACGCACGCTCCTTTAAGCATGCGCATGTGTGTATAAGACCACGCGTGTGCATTGACACGCACACAAAATTAAACGTACGTGCGCCCCTGTCTAACATTTAGAGCATTTACTCACTAACATTTATTTCATTTAATGACTAATGTTCTTCAACAACGACTTTGTATTCATGATTATTTTGAGTATTTTTACAATATAGTCTAAAACCTATCATCATCATCACCGCTAGAATATAGTCTAAACCTATCATCATCATTGTCATCCTCATCCTCATCCTCATCATCATCACCATCATTGTTCATCATCGTTGTCATCGTCATCATCATCATCATCATCATCATCCTCATCCTCATCCTCATCCTCATCCTCATCATCATAGTCATCCTCCTCCTCACCATCATTGTCATCATCCTCATCATCATCATCACCAAATTTTTTCATCATCATCATCACCATCATCCTCCTCATCATTGTCATCATCCTCCTCCTCATCATCATCACCAACATTGTTCGTCATCATCATCATCCTCATCCTCATCCTCATCGTCATCAACACCATAATTGTTCACCACCATCATCATCATCATCATCATCATCATCCTCCTCCTCCTCCTCATCATCATAGTCATCATCCTCATCATCATCGTCCTCATCATCATGATCATTGTTCATCATCATCATTCCATTGCAAATGCTTGGAAATAAAATCAAAGCAAAGTTTCAACTAAACCTATCATCATCATCATCATTGTTCTTCATCATCGTCATCATCGTCATCATCACCATAATTGTTCATCATCATTGTCATCGTAATCATCATCCTCATCCTAATCCTCATCATCATAGTCATCATCCTCATCATCGTAATTGAAATCATCCTTATCATCATCATCATCAGTGTTCCTCATCATCGTTAGCATCATCATCATCATCATTGTTCATCATCATCATCATCATTGCCATCATTGTTCATCCTCATAGTCATCATCATCCTCATCATCATCATCATCTTCGTCATCAAAATCATCATCGTCATCATTGCAATCATCATCATCATCATCATAATCACTGTCATCATAGTAATAGTCACTGTGATCATCCTCCTCCTCCTCCTCCTCATCATCACCATCATTGTTCATCATCATAGTCATTATAATCCTCCTTGTAACACCCCGGTTTTGACCCTATTGCATTAATTGTACATGATGTATATATTATAATGAATCGTGGTGTGGAGCTAAAGGAAAAAATCCCACCATCGATTTAGTTGTGTTATGTTTTAGCGAACGGAATCATTGACGATGGTCTATCGTGGTATATGGAACATATTAAGTTTTTCCATCATGTAAATATGCATTTTAATTAAATGGAAACAACTAGCTATTCTCACTACAACCATATTGAAAAGGGCATGATTTTCACAAGGATGGGGGGGGGGAATAGTTAAAACTTGAACCAATGGGGAAAAATCCACGTGTGAACTGTTAAACCCTTTTGACTTGCTCACCTTCCCTTGTCTTATCCAACTACTACCATTAAAAATTTCTGTTGTTAGTTGGGGTAGTTATTGCTGGGAGTGGAGTGTGGCAAGATCGGTAGTCCTTGCCCACTCACACACTCCACTAGCAGGTTGACTCTCATGTTGGAAAGGAAACCACCACCGTCATCACTCCAAGCAAACTCTCCACTCTCTCCACTATGCCATTCTCTCCATTATCGGTTCATCGTCACGCAGGGACGGTAGTTTTGTTCATTCTCACACACAGGATTTTCCCCGGTTTTTACTCACGCAGCGAGCTGGGAGCTGTGTTCTTTCACCCACGATTTTCCCTTGTGAATAAGCCATTCATGTTCTGTGTGTGCATATTTTCCATACGGATTTTGTGGATTGTGTGGGTGTATGTTTTCCTTATAGACTGGTATGGCCATGTAATTTTCCCGTCACTTCAATGTTGAGATCGGGGCTGTTGTTCTTCCCTTGATTTGTGATTGCCACCGTTCTCCTCAAGATTCATGGGTTTGCTGTGGTCTCACTTATGTTTTGTTTGTTGTAGTCTTCTTTACGTTTTGGGGCTATTGTAGATTGTTTTGGAGTCGTTTTGGCCACGATAAGGCTAAGAATGACTCAGAAATTGATTTCCCCTATCCAAGTTGTGAATTCCTTACTTGCTGCGTGTATGCAGTGGTTGGTATTTGGACTGTGTTGGAGTGGGGATGAGGGATTGGTTTTCTTAATAAACCTGGTGTGTTTGGGAACCACATAGATAGAGCTAGAGGGCTGGCTTTCTTCTCCAAAACCCTTTAATAGCACTAGAAGGGAAGTCAGGGCCTGAGGGACTTCGTAGCAGAGAAGGGACTGATTCCTTGTGTTGGGTGTGTGTGGGTGTCTTAGAAATCAGGCTAGTTCTGGTGTAGGTGTTCCTAGCTCTGTAATGGGCTCACCAGCTTAGCATTTAGCCATTCCTAGCTCCTTGATAGCCTGATAAACTTGACTGTGTTGGCTTGGCTGTCTTGTTGATGGCCTGATAAACCCAAATGCGTTGGCTTGGCTGTGTTTTGTGTATCCTTGAATATGTGTAAGCCTGCTTGTTCCTTATTCCTTGGGGAATCATGCCCAGCTCAAGGGTGGCAGCATTGCTGAGTGATTTAGGAGCATGCTAGCCTATGGTTGGGTGGAATGTTGCAGCGACGTAACTAGTTGCGGAATGATTTCTTTATGAGATAAGTAATCTTGACCATTTAGCCTCTATATTTACATTTATTGTTTAATGAATATGACGAACATGTTGAGTGCTTGAATGAATGTATGTTTGCTTCCACTGCGTATGACAAATAATCATGTATGCATGTTCTAGTTCAAATCATTTTGTTTCAGCATTTTATGTGCATACATGTTCATGGGGCAGTTGCTCAGATGGTTAAATGCCATGGTAGCGTCCTCTTCACCGGTCAGAGGGTTGGGGATGTTACACTCCTCATCATCATCATCATCCTCATCATTGTCATCATCCCCATCCTCTTCATCATCATAGTCATCATCATCATCATCATCATCATTGTCATCATCATCATCACCAACATTGTTCGTCATCTTCATCGTCATCCTCCTCCTCCTCCTCCTCCTCATCCTCCTCCTCCTCCTCCTCATCATCACCATCAATGGTCACCATCATCATCATCATCATCATCATCATCATCATCATCATAGTCATCATCCTCATCATCATCATTGTCATCATCCTCCTCCTCATCATCATCATTGTTCATCATCATCATTCCATTGCAAATGCTTAGAAATAAAATCAAAGAAAAGTTTCAACTAAACCTATCATCATCATCATCATTGTTCCTCATCATTGTCGTCATCATCCTCATCCTCATCCTCATCCTCCTCCTCCTCATCATCATCACGATCATTGTTCATCATCATTTTCATTGTCATCATCATCCTTATCCTAATCCTCATCATCATAGTCATCATCCTCATCATCATCATCATTGAAATCATCCTTATCATCATCATCACAATCATAATCATCATCATCATCATTAATCCTCATCATCGTCAGCATCGTCATCATCATCATTGTTCATCATCACCATCATCATCACCATCATTGTTCATCCTCATAGTCATCTTCATAGTCATCATCATCCTCGTCATCATCATTATCTTCGTCATCAACATCGTCATCCTCATCATCGCAATCATCATCATCATCATCATCATCACTGTCATCATAGTAATAGTCATCGTGATCATCATCCTCATCCTCATCATCATCATCACCATCATTGTTCATCATCATAGTCATTATAATCATCCTCATCATAATCATTGTCATCATCAACATCATCATCCTCATCATTGTCATCATCCTCATCCTCTTCATCATCATATTCATCATCATCATCATCACCAACATTGTCCGTCACCATCATCATCATCATCCTCATCCTCTTCATCATCATCATCATCATCCTCATCATGATCGTCATCATCACCATCATTGTTCACCATCATCATCATCATCATCATCATCCTGCTCATCATCATCATAGTCATCATCCTCATCCTCATCATTGTTATCCTCCTCCTCCTCCTCATCATCATTGTTCATCATCATCATTCCACTGCAAATGCTTGGAAATAAAATCAAAGTAAAGTTTCAACTAAACCTATCATCATCATCATCATTGTTCCTCATCGTCATCGTCATCATCATTCTCCTCATCCTCATCCTCATCCTCATCCTCATCATCATTATTCGTCATCATTTTCATCATCATCATCATCCTCATCCTAATCCTCATCCTCATCATCGTCATTGAAATCATCCTTATCATCATCATCATCATTGTTGCTCATCATCGTCAGCATCGTCATCATCATCATTGTTCATCATCACTATCATCATTCCCATCATTGTTCATCCCCATAGTCATCTTCATAGTCATCCTCCTCCTCCTCATCATCATCTTCATCATCGTCCTCATCATCGCAATCATCATCATCATCATCATAATCACTATCATCACAGTAATAGTCATTGTGATCATCATCCTCATCCTCATCATCATCATCACTATCATTGTTCATCGTCATAGTCATTATAATCCTACTCCTCCTCCTCCTCATCGTCATCAACATCATCATCATCATCATCCTCATCATCTTCACCCTCTTCATCATCATAGTCATCATCATCATCATCATTCTCATCCTCCTCCTCCTCATCATCACCATCATCCTCATCCTCATAATCATCATCATCATCACCATCATTTTTCACCATCATCATCATCGTTGTCATCCTCCTCCTCCTCCTCCTCATCATCATAGTCATCATCCTCATCATCATCATTTTCATCCTCCTCCTCCTCCTCCTCCTCATTCCATTGCAAATGCTTGGAAATAAAATCAAAGCAAAGTTTCAACTAAACCTATCATCATCATCATCATTGTTCCTCATCGTTGTCGTCATCATCATCATCCTCGTCCTCATCCCCATCATCATCATCATCATCACCATCATTGTTCACCATCATTGTCATCGTCATCGTCATCATCATCCTCATCCTAATCCTCATCATCATAGTCATCATCCTCATCATCGTCATTGAAATCATCCCTATCATCATCATCATCATTGTTCCTCATCATTGCCAGCATCGTCATTATCATAATTGTTCATCATCACCATCATCATTGCCATCATTGTTCATCCTCATAGTCATATTCATAGTCATCCTCCTCCTCCTCCTCATAGTCATCTTTGTCATCAACATCATCATCCTCATCATCGCAATCATCATCATCATCATCATAATCACTATCATCATGGTAATAGTCATCGTGACCATCATCCTCATCATCATCATCATCATCACCATCATTGTTCATCATCATAGTCATTATAATCCTCTTCATCATCATCATTGTCATCATCAACATCATTATCCTCATCATCGTCATCATCGTCATCATCCTCACCCTCTTCATCATCATAGTCATCATCATCATCATTGTCGTCGTCGTCTTCGTCATAGTCATCATCCTCATCATCCTCATTTTCATCATCATCCTCATCATCATCATAGTCGTCATCCTCCTCCTCCTCATCAATGTCATCATCCTCCTCATCATCATCATAGTAATCATCCTCATTTGATCATCATTGTCATCCTCCTCCTCCTCCTCCTCATCATTCCATTGCAAATGCTTGAAAATAAAATCAAAACAAAGTGTTTACTTAGCAAATGTGTGCACACATATCTAACGCGTGTGCACAAAGTAGAGAGAATGCGTTTCAGTGTGTGTGCACCCAGAGAGCACGATCACGCTTCTAGTGCGTACGCATTATGTTTTAAACTACGTGCATGCATGATTTAAATTTAGAATTTTGGCGGCACCTTTTTTCCAACCAACGTGGTGGATGACTTGGCTACTTTGGTTTTAGGTTCTAGTTTCCCAACCAAGTGGTTTGGGCTATCTTATGACATAAAAACTTGTTTTGTACAACTTCTATTTCGTGCATGATTTTCCATATGCCATGCTTGTCCACTGTTAATGAAAATTCACACACTTGTGTAGCTTTGTCTGTAGATTTTGAATATGTAATTTTTATTTAAATCTATTATCTTTTTTTTTCTATTTTTTATTTAATTTTAAATGGACTAACGCCAATCTAACACAAAAGGTAGGCTATTTTCTTCGGCTAAACTTTTGATTGCCTCACCTATTTAAAAAACGGAAAAGAACCTCCACAGGAAGACACAAAGACCTACATCCTAAAAAGAAAAATATCGTTCATTAACTATGTAAAGACCAAGATGTGGTGGACCAACGCTCAACCTTGTCATTTCAGGGCGTCACTCACTTCTTAATTTGAAAAATAAAAAATATAACAAAAATAAATATGGAAAAATATTGCTGCACTAGACACACCTATTATCTAGAACTCTATGTAATTTTTTTCACAAAATTCCACCATTTGCATATCAAACGAGTGGACCAACGCAAACATATTCATTATTTTTTTGGGAAAAATATAACATACCAACCTTAGAAGAACCTCATTTTTGGGGATTTATGCTTAGTTTCCATAAATAAAAGTTATATATTCCGGAAGGTAATCCGATTGTCCACGTTTCATATTCTTACACCATATTCCAAAAAGCTGTGTAGGCACCATATTCTAATATTGATTTTTGATGTTCAGACTTCTATTTTTCCAGAAGTCCATTGCAACAAACGCGTCATAAGTGACCAGCATTATCTTGCACCAGCCCATTATAGAATTACAAAAATCATGTATATAAAATAAAAAAATTTAAATTTAAATAAAAAAATATTTAAAAATCCAATACATGTTGGGGAAAGTGTAGATGGAGGTAGTTGGGAGGAATGTCATTGTACTTCCCACTTGGATTCAAGTGACATAGGTGTTGTTATACTTCCCACATGGGTTCAAGTTACAGAGGGAATGTGGTTATAATCCCCACTTAAATTCAAGTAATGGGGTTCAAGTAAGTGAGAATTTCTTAATTCTTTGTAGACAATAGTGAAAAATAATTAACGAATTTTTTTTGGGCATAAGTAAATTTTATTAAAAAAACTTATAAATGCCTTACAACTTCCACGTCACCATTAATAAATATATAGATATTTTTAACACAACCTAAGTAACATAATATTAACATTGATCTTGTGTTTCAACCCTTAAGGTATTAACCGGCAAAGAACATTAACTGCCCAATACCAAGTGGACACACATTTCAAAAATAAATAAATGCAAATTGTAAAAATTAATATATTAAGTATTAATGGACAATTAAAACCCAATATAAGGAGATAGCATGTGGTGTATGTGGATAATAAGTTGTCCTAATCATCACTTAAACCATAGAAGTGGGGTTTGGGGTTTGGGTTTTGTTCCTACCGCCAGAACACCATAAAAATAGATCAGTTAAATGAATAGAAAAACCTATCTGCTGGAAATGGTGGTCATGCACTATTCATATTTGGAGTCGTCGCTGTAGCTGGAAGTTTGTGATCAATCGAGGCTATCGAATATTGATCGAAACTTCATACTGCTCGATCTGCTGCGTTTTCGCAATTTTTTTTCACAAAATTCTATACGTTTCTTGCACTAATTCAAATTTTCAACAGTCTCACTTGTTTTTCAGTATGCATTGCTCCAACTTTACGTCATTATAATATTTTTAAATTCTTGGCATTGACTGGGATTTTATGTTATTTTTGGTTTTCCTTTTGGCATTCACAGCTTCTTTTCCATTGAGGCCATTGAAGGTACAACATTAGTGACTCTTTTAGAAAATGAAGAGAGGACGGGAGGATTGAATTATAGGGTGTCATGGCTGAAAACAATGAAGAGAATCGTGAGCTATTTTATCTCTCTAACTTCATATGTTTGCAATGGATTTGTTGGTATGAACTTCATGTGTTTGAAATGGCTTTGTTGGTATGGACTTCATGTGTTTGCAATGGCTTTGTTTGACTGAACGAAATTTCTTGGAAAGTACTGTTTTTGTGTTTTTCCTAGAAGATTGAGGTTAATCAATTTTGCGTTCAAACCATGCGATTCCTACTATGGAAGATTGAGGTTAATCAGTTTCACATTCAGTGATGTGATTTTGTAGAACCTTTCCCAGTTTTAGGGATTATGTGGCTTTAATATAGAAAGCGTGTTTAGTTACTCAATTCTCCATTCGTTTTATTATTTTTCTATCTTAATCAAAGGCATTCAATAATAAAATGACAAAAGAATCATTTTTTTCCTTTCTTGGTGATGGATTGATCCAATAATGACACACTAGCATGCTGCATGCATATGTATCTTGGGATTGAAGCATATGTTATCAATTTTTTGGGTTTGCTATAATTTACATCCCTTTTATCATCGTCTTTAATACTGTCTATATATTTTTTTAAACCATGGGAACAAGAGTATATCCAACAACATGCAAGCCAAATATACCAATAACTTGTGACTTATCCCTAAGGCCACCTCTGTGAGCCTCTATCCCAGGGGTTTCCTACCTTTGTAGACTTGTCACAACAAGCCAATGAGAAACCCTACCCCTGCAAGATTTGAACATGTTTAATACTGTCCAAATGTAATGTCCCCAAGAATTGAAAAAAATAATAATTTATAGGCTAGTGAAAATTTACCTGGATGGAACATTATTCACTTGCGGAACTCTATCGTACACTTCATGTACCTCTATTTATTCGTAAGTTGTTCTTATGTTTTGTCTTTTAATTTCAGTTTTTATCTTTAATGTATTTTACTTATGGTGTTCTACTATTGTTTACTTCTTAGTAATTATGTTTATACTTTTGTCGATTATGTGTCGTCATTGGATTTACATGCTTCGATCTTTCTGCATAGTCGCACCTGTTAATTTTCGCATCCTAACTTAAATTCGTTTGTGGAAACAAAGTGGGTGGAGTGGCGGGACTCGTTCTCCCATGACGGTTCGAAAGGTAAATGCATTTACTTGTTCGCAGGCTTACTTAGTTCTCTGAACTAAGGCACCTATTCTATTTCAAATGCAGTTCATACTTTGCGACGGGGCCTCATTTGACGAATACAAAAAAATTGTGACCTTAAATATCATACTATTGATTGAAGTTGGTTTGTTTACCAACTCTGAATTATAACAGGTATAGTTACCAATCTCATCAATTTAGTTATTGCTCCTAAAGTTCTTGTTCAGTACTTATGCTTCCTTATGGTCTTGTACCCTTCAATTTACATCATGGTATTAATTTTGTTTATGTTTAGTTTATTAAAACTATTAATCCTATCTTGGGTTGTTATATATGCAGGTTATCATCTTAGACTAGATTCAGTTCTTGATTTTCTTACGAGAATAAATTGAAAAACATGGCATATTACATATGCCATGTTTACTAAGAATAAGCTTAGTACTTATGCCTCCTCCAGACCATGAGGTATGATTCATTTGGTTCATATGCCTGCACATTGTTTTGGTTTAATGATTTTAACGTGGCCATAGTTCTCATCCCTAGTTTTGCTTAGTTTGCAGGTGCCAAAAGGTACTGAAGAGCAGCGTGCTCCAACTCCGTTGGCACCAAGCGTTTGCAATTGTAGCCATGGTAAGCATGTGAGAAAGTCTATACTTGCTACCTCTTGGCCCTCTTGGGAAGACTACGTTTAGATTAGTTTCTTGGTTTGGGTTTTAGGGCTTCTCTGTGGGGTTGAACGTTGACTTCAGGCTTATGATTATAGACTTGGATTTTAATTAAATGTTGTAATGGATTTGGCCATGGGTAAATTCATGTTTTCCCTTGGCTCCGCGTATAAATTTTGGGTTGTAATTAAAATGGTTTGGGCCTTTGAGCCATGGGCTGCACCATTGCTTGCAATGGTGCCATAACCCATTGAAATGCGTGTGTGGACTTCGTTTTGCTTTGGAAAGGGCTTGTGTGGAGACACTGTGATTTACCCTGTTGTGTATGATGTATAAAATCTATGTTTTTAATCAATGACTCATGTTGTTTTGCTTACTCTATTTATGGTTTATTAATTCGGTTTTGACCCAAGCGTTCGCCTTCGTTTGAGGTTTGTGTGTTGAGTATAGTTTATTGGTTGTAATGTGAATATCATGGGTTTTGAAAGACCAAGTTGTAAATGAATTTAGCCTTCCCCATCGTGGATGCGATAGTATTTGTGTTATTTCTTTACTATAGATATTTTAATGAATAGTTTAGGGGTGATTCGTTAGCAGAGTAGTTGGTTCTAATACTTAATGTGTAATTTATAATTTGGCATGGCCGTAACTTAGGTGAATGCTATGTGTGGCTTCTGTTGTTTGTTTAACATAATGAATTCGTGGGTTTTGTAGAAGCCAGGTTTTATAAGTCCACAATGGCATTCATTGTTGTATTTAGCATGTAAATGGACTCTGTGTATTTGAAACGTTGGCCTAGGCCATGCTGTAGAGAAATCATAGTTTGACTTAGCAGCATGGTAGTGGTTTATAAACATTGTTTCCCACATACATATTATGCATAGGGTGGCCTTAGCGTGTATGCAAACGAAACCCCATAGGGTTTGATTCTATTTGGATTATTTAATGTAATGAGTGGTATTTTAATAAATAAAAGAAACTGAGCTTGCATGCCCACAAGATTTTATTCTTGTTCCTATTTGTAATACATGGGTTTATAATATGATTTTGATGCTATTTAATAGGTTATGATTACTGTATAAAATGTATTATTTTAATTCGTTTATGGTGATGTTTTTATGAATTATGTAATTTTGTTTATGGTTATGTATAGATGGAATAGATAGAACTGTGGATTATTTTGTATGAGTTATGATCAAATAATTGTAAAGGACCACATGGATGGTCACGATGCTTACTTCATCATTTAGTTATGATACTGATAATTTAAATGCAAAGTTTCGATACTAGTATATTCTTATTATAATAGACTTTGAAAGGTATTAGATGGGTTATTTATTTTTGGATTTAAATGTATAGATAGCTTTTAGAAATGTTTATGCCTGATGACTTTATCTGTATATATATTTATCTATAAAGTAGTTATGTTTGTAAGTAATACCCTAAGGTATCTAATTAGTATATTTATTTCTTTAATCTTTCTCCTATGTATAAATCTACTATAATCTGAACATGTCTCTACTGAAAAATGAAATATGTTAGTAGAGTTATAAAGAATAGGTGAGTAATAATAACAGGTCTGGATTAACCTAGTTTACAATAATAAATTCTGAATATTGAATGAATACAAAAATAAACTTAGAGATGCAATCCTAGCTATATACAACCTATGATAACATTCACCACCCAAGGTATATTTAAGAAATACAAATCCTAGTAGAGTCTAACAAGAAAATATAATCCATAGGGTGAGGAGATATATTGAAAACATTTACCTAACATATCCATCCATTAATCTAGAAGGTATCATAGGAATTTTAGGGTTAAAACCTAAGAAATGTACCTGTAATAGATATGGATAGAACTCTCATTTATAGGGTTAGAAATATATAAAGAACATTTACAGAAAGCAGTCAACATTTACCCTAGAAATGAACTTGACATACTAAGAACTCATACCTATAATTTTTCTAAATCTCCTTTAATGATAGAACCTACACACTTTTTAAATAACCAACATTAACAATTTAAGAAAGATCCGACGTTTGATTTTGATGACAAAATCACTTGGGAACTACCATGTTCCTCCCAACCATGACCTAGAATCGTTCTTGGTTTTAATCTGGATCCCCCCGAGCTGGACTCCAACATGCAAGTAGCTTAGAGCTCCTAAGGTAAGGTTTCCTATCTATTGTATAAGATCTGGATAAGTTCTCCTTTTTCCTTCTAGGAAATGTTTCTTCAATAATTTACCTGAGAGAAAATAGGAATAAAAATAATTCCTCTAATGATAGATCAGAACCCCAAGCCTTTCCTTGGCTTGAGTCTTTATAGACAGACTTTTTAGTCAAAGGGACAGTTAAATCAAGAAACCTTGGTTTCTTGATTTAACCCTTTTCAATTAATTTGGGTAATTCATTAATAATTAAACTTAGGAACTTTCTACTGGTTTCTAGTTGGACTTTTATAGACATTATACTATTTATTAATATTTCATAATAAATAATAATTGATGGAGCTCTTCTTCTTTCTTTCATTTATTTATATTATTAAAATATTTATATCTTTATACAAAACATGTATAAAGTACATAATGATATAACACTTTATTAACATTTGTCTTTGGGCATCATATACCATGATCCCTAGACTTAATGACACTTCTTCATTAAGGTCAAGTAGGTAGACGGTTTAGGTCTACTA
>LPNX010629781.1:255336-275064 GCA_001517045.1 Pseudotsuga menziesii
GCAATTTTATAGCTCCTCGCTCAACACTAGTGCTAGGATGTACTTATACGATACACCTAGGGATACAATGACCAAGGATCTGATGCTCCAAAGCTTATGCTCAACATCAATATGGAAGGCTTCAGGGCTTATGCCCAACACATCCAATTATATTTTCATGTGTTCCATAGCTCCTTGCTCAACACAAAGGTAAGTACTCATGTTCTCGAGAGCTTCTCGCTCAACACAAATCATTAATCACTCAAGTGCTTTAGAGCTCCTTGCTCAACACAAAACATCTCATAAATCATGTGCTCTAGGGTCCCCGTCCAACACCAAAACAAGCATATACATATATCATCAATGATTGGATTATGCCCAATATATAAAACAAATCATCATGTTCATATGCAGTGGGGTATTTGACCCAATATAAAAATAAAACATCAAGATAATCATCATAATCAATAGGCACATGCCTATAAGTGTTAGGTCCAAAATTCGGTATATTACACCCCTCCCCGCTTAGAAAAACAACGTCCCTGGTGTTATATGGACTCAGAACGATATCATGAAACAAGGCAGGGTAAGCCTTTCTCATGGTGGACTCGTTCTCCCAAGTAGCCTCATCACCCTCAAAGTTCTTCCACTGTACTTTCAATTGGACTATGGTGCGCTTCCGGAGCTGCACCTCTCTCTTGTACAAAGTATGAGTAGGCTCAAGGAAAACTCCCCTTAAGGTTTCGCTTATAATAGGGACCAATCAACAACATTTTTAGTATCATAAACATATTTATTTAAAAAATATGCATGGAAAACATTGTGGACTCTTACATGCTCGAGAAATGCTAGTTCATAAGCCACTGGCCCTTTCTTGGCCAGTGTTTCAAAACATCCGCAAAATCTAGGTGCTAACTTACTGCACCTACCCAAGTTCAACGAGATTCATTTGGATTTTACTTTCAAGTAAAAATGAGTGCCTATTTAAAAATCCATATCTTTTCTTTCCTAACCTGTGTAACTTTTCTGGCAGTCCTGTGCTTCTTTAAGGTTCACCTGGACCTTGGTAACCAACTGTTCCAAGTCCATCAACAAATCAAGCCCTAACATGAGCCGATCCACTAGGCTATCCCAAGTAACCAGTGTTCTACACTTCCGTCCATAGAGTACCTCAAAGGGACTCATCCTAGTGGAATCCTGATAACCATTCTTATATGCAAACTCTATGAGGTGCAGGTAATCCCCCCACTTTGTGGGATTGTTCATGACATACATTTGGAGCATGTCCTCCACAATTTCTTTACTCTCTCTGTCTTCTTGTCTTTGTGCATGTGATATGTAGTGCTAAAGTTCAACTTCGTCTCCAATCCAGAGAATAAATATCTCCAAAAGTTTCATGTAAACTTAACATCTCGATCCGAGATAATTGCCTTAGGTATCCCATGCAATCTAAATATCTCTTTCAAGAAGATATCAACAATGTTCATGCCCTTATAGGTCGATTTCATAGGAATAAAGTGTGATGATTTCGACAACTTGTTAATTACAAAAAAAGTAGAATCATTTTGCTTCTTACTCTTCATTAAACTGGTGATAAAGTCCATAGTAATAACCTCCCACTTCCATTTCAGAAAGGGCAACGACTGCATTAATCCCACAGGATGCTGATGCTCAGCTTTGACTAGCTGGAACTCCTGACATTTCACACTAAACATTGTAATGTCGTATTTTAACTTAGGCCAGAAAAAGCGTCTCTTAACAGTAGATATCATCTTTGATATCCCAGGTTCCCCGAGTAGGGTGCCCGATGAAATTATGTGAGGATTCTAGACCAAAGGTCCCCTCCTTCTGGAACATACAAGCGATCCTTGGACCATAGTAGTTTGGATTCATCTACCTTGTATTATTTTTGTTGTTGAAACAACCTGTCCTCCTAGAATTTCTTGAGGATCTCTACATAGAAGGGGTCAACTTCGTTGGTTTCTCTAATATTCTCATGCAAATTTGCATCGATTTGACTTAAAGGTCACCTCATAAATAATATGATTTCGTCGACTTAAAGCATCATAAACCTTTTTCTCCTTGCCCTTAATGTGCTCAAGCTTGAAATGATACTTACTAAGGAAGGCCAACCATTTGGCCTGCCTCGTATTCAGTTCTGATTGATCAAATACATACTTTAGACTCATATTTTCTGTCTTCAGAATGAATTTTCTTCCCATGAGGTAGCGCCTCCACATCCTCAAAGCATGGATGATGGTAGCTAACTCAAGATCGCATGTAGGGTAATTCTTCTCATGCTCTTTTAACTTCTGCAACTCTTAACAGATCACATCATCATTTTTCAAGAGGACTCCTCCAAGTGCTTCCTTGCTTACATCTGTGCAAACAATGAAATCCCCATTGGGATCCACAATTCGTAATACCGGTGCAGTCATCAAAAGTTGCTTAAGATTTTGAAAAATTTCTTCACACTTAACAGTCTATAAGAACTTACTTGCTTTCTTCTACAAATCAGTCATGGGGTAAGGGATTCTCGAGAAGTTCTGAATGAAATTTTGATAATATCTCACTAATCCCAAGAATGACCTAATGTCAGTGACACTAGTAGGGGTAGGCCAATCCTTTATGGCTTTAATCTTTTCTAGGTCCACCGCTATCCTTGTTTCGAAGATAACATGACCTAGATACTGTATTTGCAGTTTGTAAAAATTGCATTTACTAAACTTAGCGTAAAGCTGGTGTTATTTCAATACTTGTAGTACTACACGGAGGTGCTCTTTGTGTTCTTCTTTATTCTTTGAATAAACCAGTATGTCATCTATAAATACTAAGAAAAACTTATCCAGATAACTACTGAATATGTTGTTCATCATACACATAAATTTCATAGGTGCATTGGTCAACCCGAATGGCATTACTACAAACTTGTAGTGCCCGTACCTCGTATGAAAAGTTGTTTTGTGAATATCCTCATTCCGAATCCCTACTTGATGGTACTTGGATCGTAGGTAAATATTTGAAAATATTCTAGATCCTCCCACCTGATCAAATAAGTTGTCAATCCTGGGGAGTGGGTAATAGTTCTTGATAGTCATTTTGTTCAACTGGCAGTAATCGATGCACATACGCATCGTACCATCTTTATTATTTACGAACAATATCGGTGCTCCCCAAGAGGACACACTAGGTCGGATATACCCTTTCTCTATCAACTCTTGCAATTGCAGTTTGAGTTCCACCAACTCAGGTGCACTCATGCAGTAAGGGGCTTTGGAGGCGAGAAGTGATCATGGGGATAGTTCGATGGAAAATTCTAGGTCTCATTTCGGAGGTCATACGGGGATTTCCTCAGGAAACACATCCTTGAATTCTTCAAGAACAAGGAAGTATTCTATACGTTGTTCCCTATCAGACTCTATGTCTTGGATGTTTACTGCAAACAAATTGTAACCTTTTTGAACGCATTTCTTTGCTTGTAAGGCAGATATTTGTCTTACATAAACTTTCTTTGGAATGCCTTGAACCCTCACTTGGTTCCCTAGGCTGTCAGTACACAAGATAGAATTGTTCAAACAATCAAGCATGGCATGGTGTTGTTCCAGCTAGTCCATGCTGATAAGTACATGATATGATCCTAAAGGTAGGATGTTTACGTTCACTTTCATAAGAAAACCATTCAGGTTTACCTCACATTCTTTAACAATCTCTGAAACCTTTCATTTCGTACCTGTGGCTAACTGATCCAGCCAAAGTTTTTCATGTTTTACTTTGCCTAGTTTTCATTTATCAATAATTTTATGTGAAACATAGCTCCGGCAAGCAACCAGATCAATAAGTATTGAAATAGAAGCGTTCAAGATCTTACCTTCTATTTCAACCATCGTAGATTGATGATCTACATGTCGACCATCCAATGCTGCATAGATCCGGGGTGTTCTAGCTATGTCCTTGACAATTGGTTCTTATTTTAAGTTGTGCAAGACCCCATCAGTATTGTTCTTACAATATTGGGAATAATGAGGACCACTGCATTTCCAGCACTTGATCTGTAGTAGGGTAGCATTGGCTCCACTTGCTACTGGTTTGTTAACATTATAAGTTGGTACATAAGGCTTTGTACCATATCTATTAAAGTTCTTGTTCGCTTGAAATATTATATTTTGATTTATGTATGGCTGTGGGTTGGACCCAGGTTTGTGATTATCAGAAAATTTCTTAGAATTGTATTGGTTTCAGTTCAGGTTCTCCTGCATCAGTTGTCCATGCTCATAACAGAGCCTAGCTTTGTGCAACGTGGTATCAAAAGTACTAGGCATGTCAAATTCAATTCTGTCCTGAAAACTGGGAGGAAGACATTCTAGGAACTGGTGGATATTTACTTTTTCTTCTTTGATTTATGGTACATAATGCAACAGATCTAGAAATTTGTTGATAAATGCGTCCATCGTCATGGATCCCACATGTAGTTCATGAAACTCCTTCACTTTTTGGTCAAAGAACCTTTTCGACATATATTTTTCTTTGAAAATATTTCATAAAGTATCCCAGCGTGTTTCCTGCAGATCATATTTCTTGGTGTGTTTTAAATCCCTCCACCATCTTGCTGCCTTACCATTTAAGTTGTTGATGGCAAGCCGAACATTCATCTCACTTGAATAGTTATGAACCTGGAAATACTTACTCATTCCCAACAACCATTCTTCAGCCTTTTCCCTAGTGTTTACTTAACCTTCATAGGCCGGGGCTCTTATTTTTCGAAACTCCCCCTGAATACTGTCATCACTCCTTTGCTTCTTTCTCTGTGGAGAAAGTGAGTCACCACTAGAAGGACTATGATGGTCTCTTTTTCATGCTTCAGGGGTGTGTTCTTCTCTTTCCTCTCCTCTTGGGTTGTTGGCTTGTTTTGGGTAAGGTTCTCTTTTGGAACTATTTGTGGACTAATTAGGTTTACCTTGTGGGCTTCCTCCCATCATATTTCTCAGTAAGGATTCATTTATAGCTTGGTGCTCCTTCCTTTCGTTCAGACTATATTCTTTGAAACTTTTCAATTCTGCTTGAAGACTGTGTAAATTTTTCAAAACATCAGATTTTAGCTCTACCACCAGCTCCGCTTCCGAAGTGGGGGTGGTCATATTTCCTTGCTAACTATTTTCTTCCTCAGTATTCATAAACTAAACAGTGCTGTAAAAATTCTTGTAACTGCAAAAAAATTTAATAGTAGGAACAATTTTTTGTTCGTAACCAAAATTTAATATAATACTTTACTTTCTCTACGGTGATAGTTTGGTGTGTTCATAGGTCTCTTAGTATTGAAACTCGGCTATGATACCACTTGTAATGTCCCCAAAAATAGAAAAAAAAATTACAAGGTAGTAAAAACTACCTAAATGGAACATTATTACTCTTGGAGAATATACGTACACTACTTGTACTATTTTCTATTAGTAAGTTGTTCTTACGCTCTATCCTTTACTTCTAGTCATTTATTATTAGTACATTTTACTTCCGATGTCGTAAGTCTATTTATTAAATTATTCTCTTGTTTGACATTACTGTCGATGTGTTAATGATTTGTATAGAACCTTGTTTACTTCAGCGCATTGTTTACTTTGTTATTTATTAAGTTTTGACTTAACTTTGTTTGCGGGGACAAAGTGGGTGGAGTGGCAGGACTCATTCTCCCATGACAGTCTGAGAGGTAAAGTATTACTTGTTACGCAGGCTTACTTAGTTCAATCGAACTAAGGCACCTCTTTTATTGACTTTCAGGTTTACCTTGTGGCAAAAGGCTTAGTAGGAAGGATGGAGATAATTAACTATGTGATACCTAAATAATCTATATAAATATACTTTATGTCGATTTTATTTTTGTTATTAACGACTAACTTGTTTTAATGGTAGGTTATAAACTTGTTTACCATTCAGAACTTGGTCTTAAAAATAGACAAAAATACTACCATGGCATACTCTGTATGCCATGGTCCTAAAGCATTGATGCTTTGACAAAAGGGAGATAAGGCCCTAAGCTCTAGACATATTGCTTGTATATCCTATATACTTAATCTTGGAACTTTACTTTGGACTAGTGCTTACCATGTATGAATGAGACATTGTAATATATGACACATTGTAAAGCGTTTTGTGTGGCGCGTTTAGCATATGGTTGAACCATAGATTAGAGGGGTTTGTGTATTGCATTGGAGGTCATGATAATACAACGAAACTGAACTATGGAGAGTGGGTTTTGGGTAGGTGATAATGGTCAACAACTAGTGCCATTAATTCCCTTGGAAAATGTGATAGCCCTATTCTTACGGCTTGGCACATGAGGGTTTTGTCATTTTCCTTGGTTGAGTTTAGTTTTGGTCTTTCTCTACGCAGGGAAGAATGGAGGAAACCTCCATTGCATTGAAGGTAATACCTCATTTGGCTTCTCAGCATCACTATGGTTTGCATTATTGCATTTAAACATGGTCATACTTCTTACCCAAATTGTATTCGATTTGGGTTGCAGGTGACAGGGTAGCGAAAGTGGGATGGCTTCAAAAATTCGTTGTCAGCTCCAAAGTGTTGCAAAGTGGCCATGGTAAGCCTATAAGAAAGTATATACTTTCTACCTCTCTTCCGTTTTTGGCAGACTGTGTTTAGATTTGTTGCTTGATTGGGTTTTTATGCTATGGGTTTTCGATTTTGCCTTCGGGCTTGTAGAGGACAGTCTGGGGTTTTTAATTTAATGTTTCAGTGGCTTTGGCCATGGAGTGAAATCACATTTCTTTTGGCACTGTGTATAAACATAGGGTTTGTAAATTATAGATGGATTTGGGATTTTGAGCCATGGGCTGCACCATTGCTTGCAATGGTGTCATAGCCCATTGGCATGCCTATGTGGAATTAATTTTGAATTCTAAATGGACAGTGTGGAAACATTGTGATTTACGATACTATGTATAATGTATATACTCTGCATTTTTAATAAATGACCATCATTTTTAAGCTTACTGTGTATGGAATGTGTACGCTATGTTAATGGTTTAAAGACAAAGCTTTAGGAACACGCATACGTCATCGTTGAAGTTTATGTATTGAGTATTTTTATTGTGTTGTACTGGTGAACAACGTGGGTTTGAAGGACCAAGCCGTAAGTGGCTTAAGCCTTCTCCCTGGTGGTTGTGATAGCTCTGATGCATCGTTACTATTTGTATTTTATTTACAAGTTTATGGGTTAAATCATTAACAAGGCAGTTTTGTTAATAAAACCATACTCTATAATTTTATTTTGGAATTATCGTGACTTGGGTGTATGTTTTGCATAGCATCGGTTCGTTATTTAATGTTATGATTTAGTGGGTTTTGTTTGTAGTGTGGATTTTATAGAATCCAGGGGTTATAAGCCCATGATGGAATTTGTCATTGTATTTAGACTATAAATGGACTCTGTGTATTTGGTAGAGGTCGTGTTGTAGCATAATTATAGTTCGTATTATCAGCATGGTGGTGGTTTATAATTTTTTGCCCACATACATGTTATGTATAGTGTGACCATAGTGTGGATGCAAACAAAACCCAATAGGTTTCAAATCTATTTGGATATTAATGCGATGAGTTATATTTGAATTAATAAAAAAAGGTTAAACTTGTATCGCCATAGGATTTGATTCCCGTCCCTGTTTGTAATACATGGGTTTATAATATTATTTCGATATTGTTTAATTTGTTATGTGTAATGTGTTGATGAGTTATGTAATTTTGTTTAATGGTTATGCATAAATGAAACTTGGTCATTTAAGATTGATTAGATAAAACTGTGGGTGCTTATATATATATATATGATTGTAGATTTGGTATAGGACCACATGGATGGTCACGATGCCTCCTCTGTACATTTAATCCTTATGATGTTTATTTAAATGGGAATGTTCTAGTATTAGTTTATATTTAATATATTAGACCTTGAAAGGTGTTTAAATTAATTATTTATCTTGTATTTAATTGTATAGATAGCTTTCCAATTTGTTTATGCATGATGACTTTATCTGTTTATGTAAATATATATATTATTTTAGATGGTAAGTAGTACCCTAAGTTACCTAAATGGTATATTTATTTATTTAAATCTTGATCATATGATTAATCTATGTTAATCTAAACATGTCTCTACTAACAAATGAAATATGTCAATAGAGTTTATAAGAAGAAGTGAGCAATAATAACAGGTCTGAATTAACCTAGTTTATACATAACCGAGTTTTATCAGTACATGAATTAAAAACTAGGGGCAAAACCATTGCTAAACATTGATGAATAAATAAAACCTATAGAAAAAAATCTAACGAATACAACCTAAGTAGATCTGATTTAGGAAAACAACTTATAACTTAGGATTAGTATTAAAATACAGATCTTAGCAGAATTTAATGAGCAAATCAATCACATAGGGTTAGGCAATGCATTATAATCATTTACCTAGCATTTCCAACAGTTTATCTCAGAAATCGAATAGATAGTCTAGGGTTACAATTTAAGAAGATGAAAACCCTAGGAGATTTAATCAAAAAAACATTTGTAGGTTTAGAATTATTTAGTGAACCTTTACATAAAGTAGCCAACATTTATAGTATAATTGAACTTGAACTACTAAGAACTCATACCTATAATTTTATGAAGCTCCTTTAATGGTTGAACTTGCACACTTTTAAATAACAATTATTAACAATTTAAGACAAATCTGACCTCTGATTTTGATGACCAAATCACTTGGGAACCACCACGTTCCTTCCAACCATGACCCAGAACCGTTCTTGGTTTTAATCTGGATCCCCTCGAGCTGGACTCCAACATGCAAGTATCTTGGAGCTCCTAAGGTAGGTTTTCCTAACTGGTGTATCATATCTAGTTCAGTTCTCCTTTTCCTTCCATGAAATGTTTCTTCAAGAATTTACTTGAGAGCAAACAGATAGAAAATGACTCCTCTAATGATAGATAAAAAATCCAAGCCTTTCCTTGGCTTGAGTCTTTATAGATAGACTTTTCACTCAAAGGGACAGTTAAATTAAGAAACCTTGGTTTCTTGATTTAACCCTTTTCAATTACTTTGGGTAAATCATTAATAATTTAACTTATTGCAGAATATGAATAGTAAATATCTTATTGCAGCATCTGAAAAATATCAATATCTCTGCTCACAGAAATTACAAGAAACAAAATGTTGTATCATCATATGCAATAAGGACACCTATCTAGGCAGGAGGGAGATGACATGCTTAGTTGTGGCTAGATTTTTTATGTACCATCTTCATTTACATATATTTAGGAACATATTAATTAAAACATTGTACTAGATTTGATTATTTCCATAGATAAGGATCATGTGGTGGTCCTCTTGATAGCTATTGTGCATGGACCAGTACCATATGATGTTTATATGATGATCACCTCTTTTTATAAAGGATCCGCAATTAGGAAGCATGATTGATCCAATGCATATGTGGTTATTGGTAATACATTATCTAATTTGGTCCATTTTCTCACATAGAGTTTATTATGGTAACAATCTTTTAGCTTGTAGTAGCTGTCATGAGTAATATTTCTTATGAACAAAGCATTTCAAATCTATATTCTAGAAGATGCATGTGTAAAGTCTCATACATAGGAGTTGTAATTAAGAAAATATAATGACTTTTGACATTTCATATTTGTGTTATGTGTTTAGGTCTGATAGGTGGCAATGGTGTAGCTCATATTGCTAAGAAATTTAGATCTATGTTTTGAGAGGAAGGGACCTAGCTCATACTCATACTGGTATTGCATTCTATTTGAACAAGAACTCTATGATCCATTTTTCTCTTAAATGAATACTGTTGTGATTGTGTGTTTTCGTCAACTATAAGTTTACCAATTCAGTATTAATATTTGAGCAACAAGACGAATTTGATATAGTAAAATTTTTATGTATTCAGTTTAATATTTTTAGCATCAGGAGTAAGTTAATATAGTACAAAATGCAATTCTTCTCTTATAGAATAGGTGAAATTTTTTGTTGTTGGGGGATGACTTTTGGATAATATGAAAATGGTGACAAATTTATGGGCATAAGCCAATGTATTTCTTTTTTGTAACTAGACGAATCGACAACTAGAGCTGGACCGCTACTCATGTGACACAGGGTCCACAAGATGACTTTTGGATAATATGAAAATTGTGACAAATTTATGGACATAAGCCAATGTCTTTTTTTTTGGTAACTAGAAGAATCAACAACTAGAGCTAGGTCAGTACTCACGTGACACGGGGTCCACAGATCCATTCTTGCTACCACTATACCCCCTAGGTGGCCCACACCCATTGCAAGACATGGGACACACGTAAATCTAGGTGGGACTTCAAGTATTTCATAACAACTGAACCACCAATGAGGCACACCCATGGAGTCTATAAGCTAATGTCTTGTTATAATGAAATGAGAATTGGCATTTAGAAAATTGTGAATGGAACATGGGAGAATTAGAAACCATATATTAAGATCAAGATCATGGATTCCTTTTAGAAATACTTATGAATATTAAATAACTTGTTATATCATATTAAAAATGTCAATATCTATGCTCACATAAATTACAAGCACAATTTTGTATCATCATATGCAATAAGGAAACCTATCTAAGTAGAAGGGGGATGACAGGTTTAGTTGTGGCTAGCTTTTTTATGTCCCACCTTCATTTTCTTATATTTAGGAACATATTAACTAAAACAATGTACTTGCATTGATTATTTCCATAGATAAGGATCATGTGGTAGTCCTCTTAGTAGTTATTGTGCATGGACCAGGACCATATGATGTTAATGTGTTAAGAACCGTGTTTATAAAGTATCCACAATTAGGGAGCATAGTTAATCTAATGGATATGTGGTTATTGGTAATACACAAGCTTAGGTTCAAAAGCCTAGAATCCTAGGCTCTCTTACGCGGAGAGAGGGATCAAATCTCTCTAGAAGCAAAACTCTTCTTAGGTATTGCACTCAAGGATCTATAAGATTTGGTGTGTCCTATATATAGCCATCGATTTGATTCAAACCAAAAGACACATCTTTTTATTTAAGGTCGACAGATAATATCTTTATTATTAATATTTAATATTATTTATGACCGACATATAATATTTTTTATTATTTTTTATTATTTTTTAGGAAGGAACATTGCAACTTCTCCACCATACATGGTTTTAAAACCATTTACAAGGCCCTCTTAAAGCCATGGGTTGTTTAGGAGGCCTTGCACATGATCTTGAAACCATTTGCAAGGCCCTCTTAAACCATGTACAATAAAACCATAGGTTGTTTAGGAGGCCTTGCATATGGTTTTAAAACCATTTGAAAGGCCCTTCTAAACCATGTACAATAAAATCATGAGTTTTTTAGGAGGCATTTCACATGGTTTTAAAACCATGTGAAAGGCCAACATTTTTTTGTTGATAATTCAATTTTTTTATTTTTTTATTTTGTTAGGTAGGAACATTACAACATCTCCCCCATATTGTGTTTTTTTTCCGACTCACATTGTTTTGTGCGTAATTAAATTTTTTATTTTTAATTGTTTTGTTTGGTAGGAACATTACAACATCTCCCCCATATTAGGTTGTTTTTCTGGCCAACATTTATTTTGGGGAATAATTAAATATTTTATTTTTTATTTTTTTGTTACTAACAAACGATACTAACAAAAGTTACAAAATAATATCCACAAAAATTACAAGATCTCCCTCATACTGGGTTGTAGAGCGTCTCTAAGTGCAATTATCTAATTAGGTTCATTTGATCACATAGAGTTTATTATGGTGACAATATTTTAGCTTGTAGCAGCTGTCACGAGTAATAGTTCTTATGAACAAAGAATTTCAAATCTATTTGCTATAAGATGCATGTGTAAAGTCTCATACATACAAATGTTTGGCAGTTGTAATTAACAAAATATAAGGCTTTTTGAAATTTCATATTTGTGTTATGTAAGTTAGGTCTGATAGATGACAATAGTGAAGTTCTTATTGCTCATAACTTTATATTTATGCTTGGAGAGGAAGGGACCTTGCTAATATTGGCATTGCATTCTATTTGAACAAAATCTCTATGATCAAGTTTGCTCTTAAATGAATGCAATGGTGATTGTGATTTTTTCATCAACTACAAGTTCATCAACTTAGTATTAATATTTACGCACCATGAAGAATTTGATATATTAAAACGTTAGTATGGATTCAGTTTAATATTTGTAGCATCAAGAATAATTTGATATAGTACAAAATGCACTTATTCTCTTACAAAACATTAAAATTTTTGTGTGCTGTTAGGGGGATGACTTTTGGTTGATATGAAAATTGTGACAAATTTATGAGTACAATCCAATGTCTTATTATAATGCAATGAGAATTGGTGTTTAGAAAATTATGAATCGAACATGGGAGAATAATAAACTATATCTTAAGATCAAGATCATGGATTTCTTTGAGATGCATGTGTATGGTTTCATACATACAAATGTTTGGCCATTGTAATTAAGAAAATATAAGGCTTTTTGACATTTCATATTTGTGTTATGCGTTTAGATATGATAGGTGACAATGATGAAGTTCTTACTGCTAAGAACTTTAGATCTATGTATGGAGAGAAAGGGACCTCGATGATATTGGTATTGCATTCTATTTGAACAAAAACAATGTGATCCATTTTTCTCTTAAAATAATACTATTGTGATTGTGAATTCATTAAATATGAGTTCATCAATTCAATACTATTATTTGAACAATATGAAGAATTTTATATAGTAAAAAGTTTATAGATTCAATTTAATATTTGTAGCATTAGGAGTAATTTGATATAGTACAATATATAATTCTTCTCTTATTCTAAAAAGTTTGCATTTCTTTTTAAGACTAATTCTATATTTTAAATTTTTTCTCTTTTAATGATAAGCAATGGAATTGTCTTTGTCTATGGATTGTTCTCAAAGTTGTTGACATTCACCCTGTGTTAGGTTTGTTCTCTTGGAAGTGCAAATTCCTAGTAGTTTGCTTATAGCTGGAAAATAATTGGTATGTGTTAAAAGTAGAGGTGAATTTTTTCTTGTTTTAATTAAGCAATAATTTTCTTGTATATGTGTGTTATTTGGATTTAATTGATATAGATCTATGTTAAACTCGTATCTATGCAGCACTTAGAGGGATCTAATTTTTTTAGGTGTATATTTTTTTAATCTTAAATTACATCTCAAAAAATTTGATCCCTTTTTTAATAACTTTTTATTTGGTTTTAGATTTTTATTTTATGAGACAAGAATTTTTAATTACTTTTTGTTTAGTTTTATTTTATTATTTTATGAACTAACATGGTTATTTTAATTGTTTTTTGGGTACAAACACTAAGTCACACGGCAACATCTCCCCTATACTAGGTTGTAGAGCACCTCGCTACTTTTGGTGCAATGAGCAATGAAGTATGATAAAAAAAAATTGCATACCATATATCCCATAAGCAAATTTATAAGAGCTATTTATAAATATGTTTGAGAGTGAATTCTAAATAGAAAAATTTCTAAAATTTATTATCACTAGCACAGAGATCATATATCCTCATTTGAATTATATTATTTTATTCTACAACCATTAGATATTTAAAGGCATGTGTTGATATTTTTTACTATTATAGAGGACTTTGTAAGTTAGGTTCTCAAATTCTTAAAGGGTGCTAGCTCAATGGAAGAGCTCTTACCTTACAACGAGAATATTGGTGGTTCGATTCCTCCGTGCCCTAATGACATTGCAATATTGGTTAAAATGATTAAATTAGTGACAAAAAATGAGAGATAAGCAAAAACAAAAAACAACCAAAATTCACATATAAATGACCAAATGACATTTTTGGTGGCTAATTTTTGGTCTCTTATCATGTGACAAAAAAATTGGTCATATTTAGTTTGGTCATTTATCTATTGTCTTGTGTTCATTAATTTGGTCTCATTTTTTATTATTAATTTGGTTGTATATTTAGTCATTAATTGTCACACTTAATGACCAAATGTACGACCAAATTAATGATCACAAGACGAGATAAAAGACCAAACTAAATATAATCACTTTTTTTGTCACCTTTATCCACGAGTGATCGGCAAATCAAAAGTGGTCATTTATATGCACATTTTGGTAATTTTTGTGAAAAACAATGTAAATTGTAAAATTGGTAGATTGTTTCTTATTGTCATTTCATCAATGAGTAGTCATTTGTTGGATATTAAAAACTTATTACTATCTATACATGAAGACTATTGTTTGTTTTTCAACCATTATTTGTTTATGTAGATATTGCATTGATGTTTATTGTTAAACTTGTTTAATTGTTGTTGAATGGTTTAACATTGTATGATTTTTTCCAAGTTGTTAATACTCAAACAACCAAAATTTCTGGTGAGTTACCAAAACAAATACCCTTTGTATGGTAAAGTAAACCAAATGAAAGAGATGAAACTAATCAAATCAACTAGTTGCACCAATAAGCACAAACCACATGCATCAAGTCATGATACTTTGGGTATATTCACATTTGCTAAATATTTCAAGTGTGAGTTGTAGGTGTCAAGCAATGTTGATTGTTATCAAGCCACTGACAACTTAGATGTAGCTCCTAATTTATTGAAAGGAGATAGAACTATAAACCTACTAGAAAGTGAGCATAATAATTGTAGTCTAGATTCTAAGAGAGCGAGAGAAAATGAGGCATGAAGCAATGCCATTAAATAAACAGCAGAGTGTATCATGGATAGGTTGTTTGAAAAGGACTCTCCTAATTTTGATAAACAAGATGTTTCCATTCTAAATGAGATTAGTATTGCAGAAATTTGTAACTTCTATCAAAGTTCAAAGGAGAGATGGATTTTAAGCAAGAGACATGTTTATTTTATATTGGCAAAAAGATAATTTGGGTAAAGCAAAATTTTTGATAATTGTGAAGAAGGCATCAACAGGTATTGTACTTTTTATCTTTCTTTCATACATACATATATATATATATATATATAGTTAGTTAGTTAGTTAGTTAGTTATTGTTAGTTATTGCTTTTGATGTTGTAGTTCACTTTATAAAGATTAAGAGAAAACGAGTAAATAAATCCACTATATACCTCTCACAATCCCTAAGCTAATACCTATATATTAAGTTGGCAACAGAAAAGAGGACACACGGGCATTGCCACCTTGTGGCTGGTGTTAATGGAAACAAGTAATTATTATAAAATATATTCCAGTTTTTAATTTTTAAAATTATTTTTCATAGTTAACAATTATATGTAAAATTAAATGGAAATATTTATGAAAATATTGGAAAATTAAATTTCAAATTTTACAATATTTAATTTAATATATTTAATAAATTAAAATAGAAGGTAAGCATATTAATGGACAAGCTAGATTTAGAAGACATTACTCTACAAGTGACCACCTCACTACACCTAGGATAATGGCGAAGGAATGTTGTAATATTAAATCCAATCCCTTATGATGATTTATGAACTTCAGGAAAGCTTTTGATACTATGGATAGAAATAACTCATGGAATAGATTAGAAGGGATAAATGTTACTTTAGAGTTGAGAATTGTCAGGTTAAGGTTGTACAAGAAAATTCATGTCAAATTTAAGAGCAATGAGAGATGGTCAAAATATATTAATTATAATATTGGAGGTAAACAAGGATTCTCCTTCTCCCCTACCCCTTTCATCATATACATCAATAAGTGAGAAAGTTGTCTAGAAGAAGCAGGCTGCTCTAGAACGACCTTAGGTGGAAGAGTCGTCATCTGCCTCTTTATTGTTCATTATTATTCTTATGGAAAGGTGCCCCTCTAATTTTGATAAACAATTAAGGTTTTTCAAGGATCTCTGCTCTAGCATCAGTATGTGTGTTAACACCACCAAGATGAAAGTTATGATTGTCAAGTCCAATAAAGACACTAATTTTGAATATGACAATAACAAATTGGAGGAATTGTCCTCTTACGGATATCTTGAAATCGATATCCATCACAAGCTCAATTGGAACTATAGCATTGAGAAAATGATTAATGGAGGGTGGAAAGGTTATTTTGACCTAGAAAACAATTGTAAATCAACAAAGCTAGTGATGTGGGATAAAAGGAAGTTCCCTTTTATAAATCTTGTCACTCTTGTTATCTTGTATTATTGTGAAGTTTGCGGTTGCAACATCTCTCAAGAATCCTAGAGAGAGATTGATAAAATTCAAAATTGTGTTATCACGATGTGTATAACCTCAAAATTAAAAGCAACACTCTATCCTATTCTCCTTATGGAACTTAGTCTTCCCCCCATCGAAAACATTGCTATGACTAGGTACCTAATGTACAAGAATATGATAAATAACATGAAAGACTAAAGACTCCCTACAATTGCTTTAAATTCTACTCAAGAGAGGATGGTATAAAAACGACATGGCTTAGTTAAACCAAAGGGGGATTGATGAAAATGCCACTTTGGAAAATATCAACAACCTCAAAAATACTAAGTATAAAGAGAAAATGTGGGACAATTTAAAGTTTTAGAAGTTAAAAGAAAAATAAGATATTACAAATATGGGTACAATTTTCATGGTTGAAATTTTGCTTACTTAGCTTTATGTTAAGTCCATTTTTTTTCTTTTTTTATTTTCATTTTTTTAATAGAAGAATAATGGGTCATCTACATTGTTTTGTCTCAAAGCACCAATATATATTTATTAAAGTGTATTCTTTGTTTTGCCAAAATATCATATCTGGAGACAACTGTAATTTACACTCTTTACTATCTACATTTAGAGTTTCCTAATCTTTGCTATAATTCTAACCTCCATGATCTTCTAACATGTCAAAACTATGACCACCTAGGAAAATGATTCTTTCTAAGCTTTTCTATCATAGAAATGCAATTTTACAACAATGTGAATAACTTCTATTACTTTTCTTAATCTCCACCATCATCATCAAATTAAAAAAATGAACAAAATTTTACATAATACAAAATACAAATTAATATTTCTCAAAACTAAAACTTAATTTAATTATTAAAATTGTGATTAAAACATAATTCGTGATAATATCATGAACAACTAAGTTGCAAGGAAACTTGGGTATAAATTCGATGATTATTTGAAAATGAACATTTGATTATATGAACAATGAACATTCACATTGAAAATTTGATAAAACATAGACCGAGTAGATATCAATTGCAACATTGGAAGCAAACTAAGACATGAATGTACATTTGAAATCTTATTCGAAACACCTATTTGTAGTACTATTACAAGCAATAAAAAATTGCAAATTGCCAAATATATTACTCTGTTGATGTGAGTGTATTTGTCAGTATTAAATACATATGTATTTTTTATGTGCAGATTTCCATAAAAACATTCACTCTAAATCATTGTAAAATCAATCTACCATATTTGGACAATATTCAGTGGAATTTGAATAGTGTTGCAAAGTGTTTGCCATAAGTCCTATACTAGACTCCATACTTAGTTAGCAAAAATTAGTTCAGATTTGGTGGGGAATCATTACATTTGGTCAATGGATTACATTTTACTTAGTCTACCTTACCCTGAAGTACTCAAACATGGGGTACAAAGTAACCAAACACAAGGTAAGGTAAGTACCCTTTTTTTATAACTGTCGATTACATGGATATGTGGTACTGTACTACAGAGTACCATAAGAGACATAGCTACCCATGTTCCTAAATGAATAGTTTTTTAATAAATCTAATGTAACATATCTCTTATCCCTCAATGGATTCATGTGTGAAAAAGGGGTCAAATTTTTGTTTCGGTGTTACTACAAAATGAGTCAATCATGTTAGTGGAAGATTTTACATGGAATTTCAATGAAGTATGTCCAATCAATTACCCTGTCATTTGATACATACTCCAATGTTATTTTAACCGCATTTTATCTACATTAACCTTCGACTAACAATATGGATTTCTCTTAAGCATAATCGATTCGATAGACTACTCATTGTTTATTCTTAATTAATGATTTGTGTTTATTCTTAATTAATGATTTGTATGAGATGCACTTTCGTTCATATCAATGGGATATCTTATAACCTTCAATTGTACAACATTATAGTCTTGATGATGACAATTTTCTTTAATGTAAATCTCCTAAGATATTATTCATAACCACAAGAATTACATCATCATAGTGCCCTAAACATGACCTACTAAGTGTACAAGAAATCATTGGGATAACGCTAATATTTTTTTATCATCTCTTAGGGTACTACAATCCATTTGCAGAACAATGTCCTATGTACAAAAATGATATGAGGAAGTAAAACATTCAGACACATGAAAAAAAAATGAGACAAAAAAGTACATGTTTCACCCAATCCTTGGGCTACTTCCACCAAACTGTCACAATGGGTGACATTTATTTCATTAAGGAATTACACAATACAAATGTTACCATACATTTTTCTGTTATAATTACTCCTTGGGGAGCCTTTCTAAGCTATTCCCACACTATCCACACAAGTGGGGAATTCTTTACAATTCAAAACAAGGCATAGCACCCTTCCCTGGTTCACTGGTCCACAAAAGAATACACCAGTAAGATAGATGTATTATTTCCTCCATTTGAAATGAGAGTGTGTCTCCTATAACTCCTCCAAGCCTAGATTAGATCTAATTTATTCTTATAGCATTATTGAGTATATAATAGTGTATATCCTCAATGCCAGAGAGGAAGTAGGATTTGTCATTGGTTATACACTCACTTCATCCAAGCTAAAAAATGAGAGTGCATTTCAATAAAGACTTTAACAAATACGTACGCATATACACAATAATAAATTAATGCAAGATATACCATCTGGAGCAAATAACACAACGACACTTGAATGGAAATGTTTGCACCTGCTGTAAGATTACTCATTTGGCCTCACAGCTGAGAGGGCCTTAAATAAAGAACAATAAACCACTGTTTCACCAAGACCTAACATTCTGGCCCCGAAATAGGTCAAGAATAATGATCAAGACTTAAAATTGCATATAGCTCAGTAAAAAGTATAAACAACAAGTTGCTGCAGGCATGGTCAAGGGTTCAATTCTCCTAGAATCTAGATGATGCTAGGAAATTTACATAGTTCATGTTCTCTCCTGTGATCCAAATAAATGTCGAAGTAAAATTTACTGGGGGCTTGGGACCTAGATGTTATTGTCTTTTGAGAAGCGGTGTTGGTAAAGTACCAAATTGAAATTGATTTATTCTATCAACCATCAAAAGCAGTGCTGGGAAAATACCAAATTGAAATTGCGTTGTTCAATCAACCATCAATGACTGACTAATCACAATATCAACCATGCTCTGTCAATCAGATTACACAAAAAGGAATAGAGCAACATACAGAAAGGGTTCGGGCTTAGCTATTTCGTGTTCAGCCAACAAAATGAAGAATAAACATACAGGGTGGATCTGGCTTAGGGATATTTATTTTTCCTAAATGCATATTTAACCACACAGACCACTGAATATCACAAGCACTCTTCAAGCGTTTGGAGTCTACCCACGACACTGGAAAAGTTATCACCAAACTGGACCAGATTTCTCCCAAACATTAAAATGAAAACAAAAGCCTCATACCAAAAGCGTATCGAACTTTCAAGTCCGGTTCCTAGATCGTCCAACACTGGGAATTTCTAACTGATAA
>LPNX010629781.1:290166-318304 GCA_001517045.1 Pseudotsuga menziesii
TCTAGATTTTACCTAGTTCAGTAATAATTTTTGAATATTGGGTGAATACAGAAACAAACTTAGAGATGCAATCCTAGATATATACAACCTATGATAACATTTACAACCCAAGGGAGTATTGAAGAAAATACAAACCCTAGTAGGGTCTAGCCAGAAAATCAAATACATAGGGATAGTAGATATATTGAAAACATTCATCTAACATAACCATCATTTAATCTAGAAGATAACATAGATAGTCTAGGGTTAGATTTTAAGAAATTTAACCCTAGGAGATATGGACAGAACCATCATTTTCAGGGTTAAAAATCTATAAAGAGAATTTATATAAAGCAACCAGCATTTACCCTAGAAATGAAATTGACATACTAAGAACTCATATCTCTAATTTTTCTTCCTGAAGCTCCTTTAATGGTTGAACCTACAGACTTTTTAAATAATGAGCATTATCAATTTAATACAGATCTAACCTTTGATTTTGATGACCAAATCACTTAGGAACTACCACGTTCCTCCCAACCATGACCTGAAACTATTCCTGGTTCTAATCCAGATCCCCCCGAGCTAGACTCCAACATGCAAGTAGCTTAGAGTTCCTAAGGTAGGGTTTCCTAACTGGTATTCAGTTATGAATCAATCCTCTTTTCTTTACAGGAGAAAGTTCTCAAGGAAAACACTTGAGAGAAAAAACATGTAGAATAATAATTCTCCAAAGATAAAAATCAGAACCCCCAAGCCTTTGCTTGGCTTCAGTCTTTATAGACATACTTTTTAGTCAAAGGGACAGTTAAATCAAGAAACCTTGGTTTCTTGATTTAACCATTTTTAATTACTGGGGCAATTTTCAATACTTAACCTAGGAACTTTTAACTAGTTCCTAGTTAAACTTTTGTAGGTATTATATTATTTATTAATCCTTTAATAATAAATAATAATTAATGGAGATTCTCTTCTTTCTTTTAATTAATTATATATTTAATCATAATTAATTCTTTATACATACTATGTATAAAATACATAGTATTATAACACTTGTTAACATTTGTCTCCGGGCATCATATACCATGATCCCTCGACTAAATGACACTTCTTCATTAAGGTCAAGTAGGTAGATGGTTTAGGTCTACTAGGCTAGGTAACTCTAAAAATCCTTGGATGTTGGATTTTCCTCATATAACGTGGTAGCTCTTCAGTACTTTGATGAGAATACAGAAATTCAAAATTTGATTTAATCACTTATAAATAAGTAGGATGAGATCAATATTTTTCTCAAGTTGTTTTCACTCAAAAGTTATTAAATTATTTTCAGTAACCCCTAGTGCTTACTAGAGCCCATACTCAACTTATATAGAAGGGATTTACAAACATAGTGCAATTCCAGAGCTTTTGCTCAACACTAAATGATAGGATGTACTTGTATGATACACCTAGGGATACAATGGCCAAGCATTCGATGCTCCAGAGCTTATGCTCAACATCAAAATGGAAGGCTCTAGGGTTTATGCCCAACAAATCCAATTATCTTCTCATGTGTTCTAGAGCTTCTTGCTTAACACAAAGGTAAGTACTCATGTGTTCCAGAGCTTCTCGCTTAACATAATTCATCAATCACTTAAGTGTTCCAGAGCTCCTCACTCAACACAAAACATCTCGTCAATCATGTGCGTGAGGGTCAACGCACAACACAACAAGCATATACATATATCATCAATAATTGGCTTATGTCCAATATATAAAACAAATCATCATGTTCATAGGCAGTTGGGTCCTTGACCCAATATAAAATAAAACATCAAGATAATCATCATAATCAATAGACACATGCCTATAAGTGTTAGGTCCAAAATTCAAGATATTACATCCCTCTTCGCTTAGAACAACATCGTCCCTGGTGTTCTAGGGACTTAGAACGATATCATGAAACAAGGCTAGGTAATCCTTTCTCATGGTGTCATCGTTCTCCCAAGTAGCTTCATCAGCCTCAAAGTGCTTCCACTACACTTTTAATTGGACCACGCTGCACTTCTAAAGTTGTACTTCTATTTTGTCCAATATATGAGTAGGATCAGTGGAAAACTCCCCATGAGGTTCCACCTGTAATAGGGACCAATCAATAACATGTTTAGTATTATAAACATATTTCTTTAACAAAGATGCATGGAAAACATTGTGGACTCTTACATGCATGGAAAATCCTAGTTCATAAGCCACTAGCCCTTTCTTGTTTAGTATTTCAAAATGTATATAAAATATAGGTGCTAACTTACTGCACCCACCCAAGCTCAATGAGCTTCATTTGGATTTTACTTTCAAGTAAACATGATCGCCTATTTGAAAATCCTTATCCTTTCTTTTCTAATCTGCGTAACGTTTCTGGCGGTCTTGTGCTTCCTTAAGGTTCACCTAGACCTTGGTAACCAAATGTTCCATGTCCATGAACAAATGAGGCCCTAACATGAGCTGATCCACCAGGCTATCCCAATTAACTGGCGTCCTACACTTTCGTCCATAGATTACCTCAAAGTGACTCATCTTGGTGGAAGCCTAATAACCATTGTTATACCCAAACTCTATGAGATGTAAGTAATCCTCCCACTTTGTGGGATTGTTCATGACATACATTCGGTGCATGTCCTCGACAATTTGGTTTACTCTTTCCTCTACCTATCTGTCTGCGGGTGATATGCAGTACTGAAGTTCAACCGCGTCTCCAATCTGGAGAATAAATATTTCCAAAAGTTCCCTATGAAATTAACATATCGATCCACGATAATTACCTTGGGTATCCCATGTAATCTAAATATTTATTTCAACAAGATATCAGCAATGTCCATAGCCTTCTAGGTTGAATTTACAAGAAAGAAGTGTGCTGCCTTTGACAACTTGTCGATGACCACAAAAATAGAATCATTTTTCTTCTTACTTTTCGGTAAACCGGTGATAAAGTCCATATTAATAACTTCCCACTTTCATTTCGGAATGGGTAATGGTTGCAACAATCCCGTAGGATGCTGATGCTCAGCCTTGAATCGCTGGTACTCCTAACATTTCACAATAAACATTGCAACGTAGGCCTTTAGCTTAGGCTAGAAAAAGTGTCTCTTGACAGTGGATATTATCTTTTGATATCCTGGGTGCCTCGAGTAGGGTTCCCTATGAAATTCTGTGAGGAGGCACTGTCCAATCGAAGGTCCCCTCCTTCTGGAACATATAAGTGATCCTTGGACCATAGCAGTCCAGATTTGTCTACCTTGTATTATTTTTGTTGTTGAACCAACCTATTTTCTTGGACTTTCTTGAGGATCTCTAGATAGAAGGGGTCAACTATGTTGGCTGCTCTAATCTTCTCATGCAAATATGCATCGGTTTGACTCAAAGTCACCTTGTAAATCAAGTGAGTTCATCAACAACCTTATTCTCCTTTCCCTTAATGTGCTTAAGCTTGAAATGGTACTCACTTAGGAAATAATACCATCTGGAATGCCTCGCATTCAGATTCGATTGATCAAAAAAATACTTCAAACTCATATTGTCTGTCTTCAGAAGGAACTTCCTTCCCATGAGGTAGTGCCTCCACATCCTTAAAGCATGGATGATGGTTGCTAACTCGATTTCGTGCGTAGGGTAAATTTCCTCATGTTCTTTCAACTTCCACGATTCATAACAGATCGCGTTATCATTCTGGAAGAGGACTCCTCCAAGTCCCTCCTTGCTTGCATCCGTGCAAACAACAAAATCTCCATCGGGATCCACAATTTGCAACACTTGTGTGGTCATCAAAAGCTGCTTAAGCTTTTGAAAACTTTCTTCGCACTTGTGAGTCCATATGAAGTTATTTGCTTTCTTTTGCAAAGCACTCATAGCGCAAGCGATTATCAAGAGTTTATCAATGAAATTTTGATAATATCCAGCTAATCCCAAGAATGACCTAATGTCAATGACACTAGTAGGGATAGGCCAATCCTTTATAGCTTTAATATTTTTTGGGTCCACAGCTATCCTTGTCTCGGAGATAATGTGACCTAGATACTATATATCCGGTTTGTAAAAATAGCATTTACTAAACTTAGCGTAAAGTGGGTGTTCTCTTAACACTTGTGGTACTATACAAAGGTGTTCTTCATGTTCCTCTTTATTCTTGGAATAAACTAGGATGCTGTTAATAAATACTAGGACAAACTTATCTAGATACCTACTGAATATGTTGTTCATTATACACATAAAGTTCGCGAGTGCATTGGTCAACTCGAACGACATCACTACAAAATCATAGTGCCCGTAACTTGTATGAAACACAGTTTTGTGAATATATTCATCATAAATCTGTACCTGATTGTATCCAGATTGCATGTCAATATTTGAAAATATTTTGGCTCTTCCTACCTGATCGAACAAGTCGTCAATCCAGGGGAGTGGGTAATGACTCTTTATAGTCATTTTGTTCAACTGATGGTAATCAATGCACATTCGCATTGTACTGTCTTTATTCTTTACAAAAAATATCGGTGCTCCCCAATGGGACACACTGGGTCAGATATACCCTTTCTCTATCAACTCCTGCAACTGCAGTTTGATTTCCACCAACTCAGGTGCACTCATGTGGTAAGGGGTTTTGGAGGTAGGAACTGATCCCGGGGTCAGCTCGATGGAGAAGTCTAGGTATCGTTTCAGAGGTAATCTGGGGATTTCCTTGGGAAACACATCCTTGAATTCTTCAAGAATGGGGAAGTCTTCTATGCGTTGTTCCCTATCAGACTCTATGTCTCGGATGTTTACTGCAAACAACTTGTAGCCTTTCCTAAAGCATTTCTTTGCTTGTAAGGAAGATATTTGTCTTACAGAAAATTTCTATGGAATGCCCTGAACCTTCACTTGGTTCCCTAGTCTATTAGTACACAATATAGACTTGTGCAAACAATCGAACATGACATGGTGTTGTTCCAGCCAGTCCATGCCAATAAGTACATCGTATGATCCTAAAGGTAGGATGTTCAGGTTTACTTTGGTAAGAAAACCATTTAGGTTTACCTCACATTCTTTAATAATTTCTGAAACCTTCCATTTCGTACATGTGGCTAACTGAACTAGCCAAGGTTTATCATGCTTTAATTTTTCTAGTTTGCATATATCAATAATTTTAGGTGCAACATAGCTCCGAAAAGCGCCGGGATAAATAAGTATTGAAACAGAAGTGTTCAAGATCTTACCTTCTATCTCGACCATCGTAGATTGATGATATGCCTATCGGCCATCCAATGCTGCATAGATCCAGGATGTTCTAGCTATGTCCTCTACAGTTGGTTCTTCTTGTAAGTTGTACAAGAACCCACTGGTCTTGTTCTTACAATAGCAGGCACAGTGAGGCCCGCTGCATTTCTAGCACTTGATTTGTAGCAGGGTAGCATTGGCTCCACTTGCTACTGGTTTGTTAACATTAGTAGCTGGTACATAAGGCTTTGTACCAGGTTGATTAAAGTTTCTGTTTGCTTGAAAGTTGTTATTCTACTTTCCGTTTGGCTATGGGTTGGACCCAGGTTTGCGATTTTCAAATAATTTCTTAAACTTGTATCGGTTTGGGTTCAGGTTTTCCTACCTCAACTTTCCATGCTCATAACAGAGCCTAGTTTTGTGCAGCATGGTATTCAAAGTCTTAGGCATGTCAAATTCAATCATGTCCTAGAAACTGGGAGGAAGACATCCTAGGAATTGCTGGATCTTTACCTTTTCTTCCTTGATGTAAGGTACATAATGCAACAGATCTAGAAATATGTTAATAAACACATCCATAGTCATGGATCCCATGCGTAGTTCGTGAAACTTTTTCACTTTTCGGTCAAAGAATATTTCCGACATATGTTTTTCTTGGAAATTTTTTTGGAAAGTATCCGAGTGTGTTTCATGCAGCTCATCTTTCTTGGTGTGTTTAAATCTCTCCACCATTTTGCTGCTTTTCCATTCAAGTTATAGATGGAAATCCGAGCCTTCATCTCACTTGAATAGCTATGATCCTAAGAGTACTTACTCATGCCCAAAAACCACTCTTCAACCTTTTCCCCAGTTTTTACTTCACCTTCATAGGCCGAGGCTCTTATTTTTTGGAACTTCCCCACAAGACTGTCATTACTCTTTTGCTTCTTTCTCTATGGAGAAAGTGAGTCACCACTAGAAGGATTGTGATGATCTTGTTTAGTTGCTTCAAGGGTACATTCTTTTTCCTCTTTTCTTGGGATGCTGGCCCATTTTGGGTAAGGTTCTCTTTTGGAATTGTTTGTGGACATATTAGGTTTACCTTGTGGGCTTCCTCCCGTCATATTTCTCAGTAAGGCTTCATTTATAGCTTTCTCTTCCCTCCTTTCATTCAGATTTTCTTCTCTGAAACTTTTCAATTCAGCTTGAAGACTATGTAAAGTTTTCAAAACATCATAGTTTAGCTCTACCACCAGCTCCGCTTTCGGAGTGGGGGTGGTCATCTTCCCTTGATGACTATTTTCTTCCCCAGTATTCATAAACTGATCAGTGCTGTAAACATTTCCCGTCAACACAAATTTTTTTTAATGACAGAAAAAAATTCTATTAGTAACATATTTAATTAACATACTTTATTTGCTTTGCGTGAATGCTTGGTGTGCCCATATGTCTCTCAGTATTGAAACCGGGCTCTGATACCACTTGTAATGTCCCCAAAAATTGAAAACATTTTTTTTTATAGACTAGTAAAAACTACCTAGATGAAACATTATTTACTTATGGAACTCTATCGTACACTTTATTTATCTCTGTTTAGTCGTAAGCTTTTCTTACGTTCTATCATTTATATTTCAGTTGTTACTTTTAATGTATTTTACTTATGATGTTGTACTGTTGTTTACTGCTTAGTATTATGTTTACACTTTTGTCACTTATGTGTCATTGTTGGATTTATGTGCTCCGTCCTTTCTTCATTGTCACACTTGTTAATTATGAAGTCCTAACTTAACTTTGTTTGTGGAAACAAAGTGGGCGGAGTGGCAAGACTTGTTCTCCCATGACGGTGTAATGTCCCCAAAAATTGAAAAAAAATAAAATTATAGGCTAGTAAAAACTACCTAAACGAAACATTATTCACTTGCGGAAGTCTAGCTTATCTTTCATGTACCTATATTTATTCATAAGCTGTTGTTACATTTTGTCTTTTACTTTCAGTCATTATTTTTAATGTATGTTACTTATGATGTTATACTACTGTTTACTACTCAATATTGTGTTTACACTTCCGTCTCTTGTGTGTCGACACTAGATTTATATGCTTCATCCTTTCTGTATTGCCACACTTGTTAATTATGGATTCCTAACTTAACTTTGTTTGTGGAAACAAAGTGGGCGGAGTGGTGGGACTCATTCTCCCATGACGGTTGAAAGGTAAAGTACTAATTTGTTATACAAGCTTACTTAGTTCAATCAAACTAAGGCACCTCTTTACATTTAAATGCAGTTCATTGTTTTGTGATGGGATTTCATGTAAAGTGTGTTGACAGCATTGATCATCGATAACCTGCTGCTAGTTATTACTTTGTCTATCGAATTGGTTTTATAACTTGGTAAGTGTCGTTATCATCAATTTAGCTATTTTGGCTAAATTTCCTGTACATTAATTATTCTTCATTATGGTTTTAAATTCGTTATCCTATATGTCATTAATATCCCTTTCATGCTATGTATATTTTTTAATATACTTATTAACTTCTATTATGTTCTTTTATTGGCAGGTTATTAGGTTGGTTTAAGAGCAACAGTTGGATTTTTATAGTCCTAGATGTTACCATGGCATACTTTGTATGCCATGGTTCGTAAGCATAATTACTTTGTTACTAAGGTATTAAAACCCTAAGCTCTAAACCTATGGTCTAAACAATATCTAAAAGCTTTAAGCATGGGTTCTTAACTTTGGACTAGCACATCCTATGGACCATGTACCATCGAAATTCTATCCTAAAGCAAACTTTGTAATATGTTAATGTTGATGTTAGAGTTTGGGATAGACATGATATATAGTATAAACCATGATTTTCCATGGTTTAAGCAGTTGTGTGGAGGGTGGTATTAATCGATACCTTGCAACAAGGCTTGACTATTGGAGTGGGTTTGATGATTTGTTAATGGAATCCAGCTTGTTGCATTCAATGCTCATTGAAAAGTGTGACAGCCTTCCCTTATGCTTGGCTCACGATGGATGTGCATTGTATTGTCATTTGGGGTTTATTCGTTTTGGATCTATCCAGAGAGATGGCCATGGAAGTGACCTCTTGACTGTGAGGTAAGCCTTTGCTTAGTCTATATGCCCACACAATGTTTGGTTTACAGTTTGATAAGATGGCATACTCCTCATCCCCATATTGGTTTTTGGTTGCAGTTAACGAAAGGAATGGAGGAGCAACGTGGCTACAACACTGTTGGCTCCAAGTGTTGCATTCGTGGCCACGGTAAGCCTGCTAATCAGGCTTATGCTTGTCACCCTTCAACCCTATGGGAAGAGCTACGTTTCGGCTAGTTGTTTGGTTGGGGTTTGATGCTATAGCGAATTTGATTTCACCTTCGGGCTTATGAATACAGACTTGGTTACTTTTAATGTTGAGGCATTATGCCATGATTCGATTCTTAGGCCATTCAACTCTGTGTGATTTCATTTTGGTTATGTAAATTGTTATCTTTCTTGTTTTGGGATTTTATAGCCATGGGCTGCACCATTGCTTGCAATGGTGCCATAGCCCATTGGCGCGCCTATGTAAAACCTTGTTCTCGACCTTTAATGGCAACTGTGTACAGACATTGGGATATTTGTGTAAATAGATATAAGTATTGGTTTTATAAAATGTAATGGTTAACTTGATATATGGTGTATGCGATTTCCTTCTGCATTTTTATTGGGCACTGTATTTAAATAGAGTTGGGGTTTTAAAGGTAGGGGCATTTGCTTAATCGAATGCTCTCCGTTTAATGGATGCATATGGTTTTTAATACTTGATTTACCATGGTTTAAAATTGTGATGTTCATAGCACGATTTCATTGTGTTTATTCTGTGGTTATGGTTGATTTATGTGGGCATTCACCAGTTGAGGGTTCTATGTATTACAACATTACTTAGTTGAAAATGGGAAGGTATAGACATCATGGGTATAGGCCATGCCGTGAATGACATGCACCTTCCCACAGTGTTGTGATGGCTTGTATATTACTTGATTATGGTATTTGGTTCTTATGTGAAAATGGATTGTGTATTAAAATGTTATTTAGTCGAGGACATGCTGTAGCTAGGGTCTTATAACCTCATTGCTAGCGTATGCATTATTATTTAAAAGGAATTCAATGTGTTGGTAAAACACAACCCAAATGCTTAGTGTAAATCATGGCATGTGTAGAGATATAAACAATGGATTTAAGTAAACGATTGATTCTTGTTCGATATTATACTATGGTTTTTTTTAGAGTTTCTACCTTGGGTCTTGAACACCGTGGGTCTCGATGTCACGACCTTTGTTGGCATAAAATGTTTTTTTTTTAATTTAATTTGTTATTTTAAAACGATATTGTTGTAACATCCAGGATTATGGAAAACCCATGATATTGTTTTGGTACTGTAGCATGATTGTGTGATTATTACTTTGTAGTTGGATTTGAAAACTTGGCCGTGGCTAGTGACTAGGTATACTACCTTCATCAATTTGGGCTAGGGCGATTTCAAACTGTAAAATATTTTATAAGTGATAATAGAAACGATATTACGTATTTACTCTATGGATTTTGTTATGCGTTTTGTTATGGTGATCATTTATGTTAAGGTTCTTATTGTGGAGTTTAATTTTGTTTATGAATTGAATTTGTAACCCATGAGGATCGCTACCACGACCTCTGTTCATTAATACGACCTTTGTTTATTAATACAGAGTTATATAAATTGTTACTTGGTAAAAATTTTAGGTGGATGTTTATGATGGATATTATATGGTACTTTTAAATATATAATGCATGTGATTTATGGTATTTTCTTATAGATGTTAAGAATTTATGTTTTATGGTAGAGTCTTGATAAGGACCACATGGATGGTCATGATATCCCTCTAATTAAATTTAATGTTTGATCCATTTATGTAAAGTATTTTGGTTTTAAGTGATTATATGAAGCAGACCTTGGAAGGTCTTTAATAAATTGTTTAGCTTGTTTATTATATGAACTCATTTCTTAGTATATCTAGTTTAAAATATAAACTTGTATAGTTAGCATAAATAATATTTTAATTAGTTATAACTTAACTAGTTTATTTAAAATTCTAGGGCAAGCCTCTGCTGACAAACGAAATATGTCAGTAGAGTATTAAATACATTGAACACAGCATAAAAATAATACTAATATCAAAACCTAGTTAATATGTCAACATTTATGAAAGATACCGCCTTGAATATAAACAACATATAATAAAACTTCTCTAGAATAAGATTAGTAAATTGTAATTACAAACCCTAGTAGATTGTTAACCATAAAGCTTAACCCTTAGGGTTAGAAATTACATTGTAGCCATTACTTAACATAAACAATAATGAATCTTTAGGAAATAAAATAGAATAGGATTTTTAGGTTTTCATACTTGAATTTGAAGCTTTGTCAATGGCTGCACTTGCACACTTAAATAACCAGCATTAACAATTCAATGCATATCTGACCTCTGTTTGATGACCAAATCACTTGGGAACTACCACGTTCCACCCAACCATAACTCGGAACTGTTCCTGGTTTAAATCGAGATCCCCCCGAGTTGGACTCCAACATGCAAGTATCTTAGAGCTCCTAAGGTAGGGTTTCCTATCTGGTAATCAGTTATGAATCAATCCTCCTTCCCTTACAAGAGAAGTTCTCCAAGAAAACACTTGAGAGCCAAACAGGTAGAATAATAATTCTCCTAGATAAAAATCAGAACCCCAATCCTTTGCTTAGCTTGAGTCTTTATAGGCAGAATTTTCAGTCAAACGGGTAGTTAAATCAAGAAATCCTTGATTTCTTGATTTAACCCTTTTTAATTTACTGGGGTAATTTTCAATTCTTAACCTAAAAACTTTTACCTAGTTACTAGTTAGTGTTTCATAGATATTTCACTATTTATTAATCCTTTAATAATAAATAATAATTGGTGGAGCTTCTCTTCTTTCTTTATTCAATTATTTAATTAATCATAATTAATTCTTTATACATACTATGTATAAAATACATAGTATTAAAATACTTGTTAACATTTGTCTTCGGGCATCATGTGTCATGATCCCTAGACTTAACGACACTTCTTCATGGAGGTCAAGTAGATAGATTGCTTAGGTATACTAGGCTAGCAAACTCTAAACATCCTTGCATGTTGGATTTCCCTCGTATAACGTGGCAGCTATTCAGTACTTGATGAGAATACAAAAATTTGAAATTTCATTTAATCACTTATAAATAAGTAGGATGAGATCAATATTTTTCTTGATTCATTTTCACTCGGAAGTTATTAAATTCTTTTCAGTAACCCCTAGCGTTTACTAGAGCCCGTACTCAATGCTTATAACAGGGAATTACAAACATAGTGCAATTCCGGAGCTCTCGCTCAACACTAAATGCTAGGATTTACTTGTACGATACACCTAGGGATACAATGGCCAAGGATCCGATGCTCCAGAGCTTATGCTCAACATCAACATGGAAGGCTCCAGATCTTATCCCCAACACATCCAATTATCTTTTCATATGTTCTAGAGCTTTTTGGTCAACACAATTCATCAATCACTCAAGTGTTCCAGAGATCCTCACTCAACACAAAACATCTCGTCAATCATGTGCTTCAGGGTCCACGCCCAACATAAAAAAGCATATATATATATATATATCATCAATAATTGGCTTACACCCAATATATAAAAACAAATCATCATGTTCATATGTAGTGGTCTCTTTGATCCAATATAGAAATAAAATATCAATATAATCTTCATGATCATTAGGCTCATGCCTATAACTGGTAGATCCAAAATTCAAGATATTACATCCCTCCCCACTTAGTACAACACCCTCCCTAGTTTTCTAGGGACTCTGAATGATATCATGAAACAAGGCGGGGTAAGCATTTCTCATGGTGGCCTCATTCTCCCAGGTAGCCACATCTACCTCAAAGTGCTTCCAGTGCACTTTCAATTAGACTACAGTGCACTTCCTAGATTTCACTTCCCTCTTTTCCAATATATGCAAAGGATTAGGGGAAAAATCCATAAAGCTTAACCCTTAGGGTTAGAAATTACATTGTAGCCATTACTTAACATAAACAATAATGAATCTTTAGGAAATAAAATAGAATAGGATTTTTAGGGTTTCATACTTGAATTTGAAGCTTTGTCAATGGCTGCACTTGCACACTTAAATAACCAGCATTAACAATTCAATGTAGATCTGACCTCTGTTTGATGACCAAATCACTTGGGAACTACCACGTTCCACCCAACCATAACTCGGAACTATTCCTGCTTTAAATCGAGATCCCCCCGAGTTGGACTCCAACATGCAAGTAGCTTAGAGCTCCTAAGGTAGGGTTTCCTATCTGGTAATCAGTTCTGAATCAATCCTCCTTCCCTTACAGGAGAAGTTCTCCAAGAAAACACTTGAGAGCCAAACAGGTACAATAATAATTCTCCTAGATAAAAATTAGAACCCCAATCCTTTGCTTAGCTTGAGTCTTTATAGGTAGACTTTTCAGTCAAAGGGGTAGTTAAATCAAGAAATCCTTGATTTCTTGATTTAACCCTTTTTAATTTACTGGGGTAATTTTCAATTCTTAACCTAGGAACTTTTACCTAGTTCCTAGTTAGTGTTTCATAGATATTTCACTATTTATTAATCCTTTAATAATAAATAATAATTGGTGGAGCTTCAATAATTGGCTTACACCCAATATATAAAAACAAATCATCATGTTCATATGCAGTGGGCTCTTTGACCCAATATAGAAATAAAATATCAATATAATCTTCATGATCATTAGGCTCATGCCTATAACTGGTAGATCCAAAATTCAAGATATTACATCCCTCCCCACTTATTACAACACCCTCCCTAGTTTTCTAAGGACTCTGAATGATATCATGAAACAAAGCGGGGTAAGCATTTCTCATGGTGGCCTCATTCTCCCAGGTAGCCACATCTACCTCAAAGTGCTTCTAGTGCACTTTCAATTAGACTACAGTGCACTTCCCAGACTTCACTTCCCTCTTTTCCAATATATGCAAAGGATTAGGGGAAAAATCCCCCTCGGGTTCCACCTGTAATAATGACCAATCAATGACATGCTTAGTGTCATAAACATATTTGTTTAATAAATATACATGGAAAACATTATGAACTCTTATGTGCGCAGGTAATGCTAGTTCATAAGCCACTGGTCTTTTCTTAGCCAAAATTTCAAAAGGTCCACAAAACCTAGGTGCTAAATTACCACACCTACCCAAGCTCAACGAGCTCCGTTTCGCTTTCACTTTCAAGTAGACATGCTCACCTACTTGATAGTCTTTATCTTTTCTTTTCTTATCTACACAACTTTTCTGACAGTCTTGTGCCTCTTTAAGGTTTCCTTGGACCTCAGTAACTAACTGTTCCAAGTCCAATAACAGGTCAGGCCCCAACATGAGCCGATCCACTGGACTATCCCAAGTAACTAGGGTCCTACACTTTCATCCATAGAGTACCTCAAAAGGAATCATCTTGGTGAAATCCTGATACCCATTGTTATATGCAAACTCTACAAGGTGTAGATAGTCATCCCACTTGGTGGGGTTGTTCATGACATACATTCGGAGCATGTCTTCCACAATTTGGTTTACTCTTTCAGTCTTCCCGTCTGTCTGCGGGTGATAAGCAGTGCTAAAGTTCATCTGTGTCTCTAATCCAAAGAATAAATATCTCCAAAATTTTCCTGTAAAATTAACATCTCGATCTGATATTATTACTTTGGGTATCCCATACAATCTAAATATCTCTTTTAGGAAGATATCGACAATGTTCACGGCCTTGTAGGTCAATTTTACGGGGATGAAGTGTGCTACCTTTGACAGCTTGTCAATGAATATGAAGATGGATTCATTTTGCTTCTTACTTTTCGGTAAGCCAGTAATAAAATCCACACTGATAACCTTCCACTTCCATTCTGAAATGGGCAATGGTTGTAGAAATCTTGAAGGATGTTGGTGCTCAGCTTTAACTAGTTGGCATTTCTTACATTTTGCAATAAACATTGCAATGTCAACCTTTAAATTAGGCCAAAAAAAGTGTCTCTTGAGAGCAGATATCATCTTTTGATATCTCGGGTGCCCCAAGTAGCGTTCCCTATGAAATTCTATGAGGATGTTGGACTGAATTTCCCCTCCATATGGAACATACAATATGTCCTTAGACCATAGTAGTCTGGAGTCACCCACCTTGTATTCCTTCTATTGTTGAAACAATCGGTCCTCTTGGACTTTCCTGAGGACTTACACAAAGAATAGGTCAACCTTGTTGGCTGTTCTAATCTTCTCATGCAAATCTGCATTATTTTGACTCACGGTCACCTCATATATCATATGAGTTCATTGACTCAATGCATCGACAACTTTGTTCTCTTTCCCCTTAATATGCTTTATTTCAAAGTGATACTCACTTAGGAAAGCCAACCATATGGCTTGCCTCACATTTAGATAGGGTTGATTGAATAAATATTTTAGACTCATATTGTCAGTATTTAGAATGAACTTCCTCCCCATGAGGTAGTCCCTCCACATCTTCAGAGCGTGGATAATGGCCACTAGCTCAAGATCATGCGTGGGATAATTCTGCTCATGCTCTTTCAACTTTCATGATTCATAACAGATCGCGTGATCATTTTGCAAGAGGACTCCTCCAATTCCTTCATTTCTTGCATCTGTGCATACAATGAAATCCCCATTGGGATCCGTAATCCGCAACATTGGTGCGGTCATCAAAAGCTGCTTAAGCTTTTGAAAAATTTCTTCACACTTGTCAGTCCATGAGAACTTGTTTTCTTTCTTCTGCAAAGTAGACATGGGCAAAGTGATTCTCGAGAAGTTATCAATGAAATTTTGATAATACCTAGATAAACCAAAAAAGGACCTAATGTCAGCGACACTAGTCGGGGTAGGCCAATCCTTTATAGCTCGAATAGTTTTTCGGTCTACATTTATTCCTGCCTTGGATATGATGTGACTTAGGTACTATATTTATGGTTTGTAAAAATCACATTTACTAAAATTAGCGTAGAGCTGGTGTTATCTCAACACTTGAAGTATTATGCGAAGGTGTTCTTCGTGTTCCTGTTTATTGTTGGAATAAGCCAGAATGTCGTCAATAAAGACTAGTACAAAATTATCTAGATATTTACTGAATATGCTATTCATCATACACATAAAGTTTGCGGTTGCATTGGTCAACCCGAATGACATCACTACAAACTCGTAGTGCCTGTACCTCATACAAAAGGTGGTCTTGGGAGTATCTTCATCTCGGATCTGTATCTGATGGTACCCGAATCACAGGTCAATCTTTGAAAATATTTTGGCTCCTCCCACCTGATCGAACAAATCATCGATCCTAGGGAGAGGGTAATGGTTCTTTATAGTCATTTTGTTCAACTGACAGTAATCAATTCACATCCTCATTGTACCATCCTTCTTATTTCCAAACAAAATTGGTGCTCCCCAAGGGGACACACTGGGTTGGATATAGCCTTTCTCTATTAACTCCTACAATTGCAGTTTGAGTTCCACCAATTCTGGTGCACTCATGTGGTAAGGGGCTTTGGAGGACGGAACTAATCCTCGGGTCAGTTCGATGGAAAAGTATAAGTCTCATTTCTAAGGTAATCTATGGATTTCCTCTAGAAACACATCCTTTACTTCTTCAAGAACGGGGAATTATTCTATGTGTTGTTCTCTATCAGACTCTACGCCTTTGATGTTCACCGCAAACAACTTGTAGCCCTTCCTAACACACTTATTTTCTTGTAAGGCAGAGATTTGTCTTACAGAAAATTTCTTTGGGATGCCTTGAACCTTTACTTGGTTCCCTTGGCTATCAGTATACAAGATAGACTTGTGTAGACAATCAAGCATGACATGGTGTTGTTCCAACCAGTTCATGCCAATAAGAATATTGTATGATCCTAAAGGTTGGATGTTCAAGTTTACCTTAGTAAGGAAACCATTTAGGTTTACTTCACACTCTTTAAAAAATTCTGAAACCTTTCATTTCGTATCGGTGGCTAACTGTACCAGCCAAGGTTTAACATGCTTTACATTTCCTAACTTGCATAAATCAACAATCTTAGGTGCAAAATAGCTCCGACAAGCACCGAGATCAATAAGTATTGAAACAGAGGTGTTCAAGATATTACGTTCAAACTTGACCATTGTAGCTTGATGGTCCTCCTATCAGCCATCTAATGCTGCATAGATTCATGGGGTTCCTGCTATGTCCTCGACAGTTGGTTCTTCTTTTAAGTTGTGCAAGACCCCACCGGTGTTGTTCTTACAATCTCAGGCATAATGAGGCCCGCTGCATTTCCAGCACTTGATCTGTAGCGGGGTAGCATTGGATCCACTTGCTATTGGTTTGTTAACATTATCAGCTGGTACATAAGGCTTCGTACCAGGTTTGTTAAAGTTCTCATTTGCTTGAAAGCTGTTATTCTACTTTCGGTATGGTTGTGGACTGGACCTAGGTTTGCAGTTATCTAAGAAGTTCTTAGACTTGTCTCAGTTTTGGTTCAGGTTCTCCTGCCATAACTGCCCATGCTCATAGTAGAGGCGGGCCTTGTGTAGTGTAGTATGCAGTGTCTTTGGCATGTCGAATTCTATCATGTCCCAAAAACTGGGAGGAATACATCCTAGGAACTGTTGGATATTCACCTTCTCTTCTTTGATATACGGTACATAATGTAGTAGATCTAGAAATATGTTTATAAATGCATCCATAGTCATGGACCCCATGCACAGTTCATGGAACTCTTTTACCTTGCAGTCAAAGAACCTTTCTGACATGTATTTTTCTTGGAAAATCTTTTGGAAGTTTTCCTAGCTTATTTCTCGCAGCTCATCTTTCTTGGTGTGCTTTAAATATCACCACCATCTTGTTGCCTTACCATTTAGTTTATAGATGGAAAGCCTATCCTGCATCACACTTGAATAATTATGAACCTGGAAATACTTACTCATTCCTAGCAACCATTATTTATCTTTTTCCACTATATTTACTTCACCTTCATAGGTCGGGGCTCTTATTTTTCGAAATTCTCCCTGAAGACTATCATCATTTCTTTGCCTCTTTCTCTGTGGAGAAAGTGAGTCATCACTAGCAGGACTGTGATGATCCCCTTTAGTTACTTCAGGTGTACCTTCTTTTTATGCTTCTCTTGGGCTGCTGGCCTGCTCATGATACGGTTCTCTTTTGGATCTATTGGTGGACTAGGTAGGCTTACCTTGCGGGCTCCCTCCCGTCATGTTACACAATAATGCTTCATTTATAGCATGCTGTTCCTTTCTTTCATTTAGACTGACTTCTATGAAACTTTTCAGTTCAACTTGAAGACTGTGCAAATTTTTTGGCACATCATAGTTTAGCTCAACCACCAAGTTAACTTCCAGAATGGGGGTGGTCATTTCTTCCTACCGGTTGTTTTCTTCCTCAGTATTCATAAACTAAACAACGCTGTAAAATTTGTCCTGAAACACAAAAATTTTTAATAGCAGCAAAAAATTCTGTTAGTAACAAAAATTACTTATCATACTTTATTTTCTCTGCGTGAATTCCTGGTGTACCCATAAGTCTCTCATTATTGACACTGGGCTCTGATACCACTTGTAATGTCCCAAAAAATTGAATTTTTATTTTATTTTATAGGCTAGTAAAAACTACCTAAATGAAACATTATTCACTTGTGAAACTGTAGCGTACCTTTCATGTACCTCTATTTATTCATAAGATATTCTTACGTTATGTATTTTACTTTCATTCATTATTTTTAATGTATGCTACTTATGATGTTATACTACTGTCTACTACTTAGTATTGTGTTTACAGTTTCGTCACTTGTGTGTTGACACTAGATTTATATTCTTCGTCCTTCTTGTATTGTCGCACTTGTTAATTATGGAGTCCTAACTTAACTTTGTTCATGGAAACAAAGTGGGCGGAGTGGCGGGACTCATTCTCCCATGATGGTCTAAAAGGTAAAGTATTACTTTGTTATGCAGGATTATTTAGTTCAATCTAACTAAGGCACCTATTTTCATTTAAATTCAGTTTATTGTTTTGTGATGGGATCTAGTGTAAAGTGTGTTGACAACCTTGATCATCGATAACTTGCTACTAGTTATTACGTTGCCTATTGACTTGGCTTTATAACTTGGTAAGTGTCATTATTGTCAATTTAGCTATTTCAGCTAAATTTCCTGTACATCAATTATTCTTCATTATGGTTTTAAATTTGTTATCCTATATGTTGTTGGAATATATTAAACCCACTCACAACTTAGGATAAAATAATTAATCATTATTTGATTAATTAGACACCCACTAACTTAATTAGTTGGCATCCACTTGCACCTAAAGTCAATACATGCCATCTATATCCTAGGAATGATTTATTTCAAATTATGGGTTGATTTTGACCACCTTTTGACCATCCAGAATTAGCATACAAGACTTTACAACAGATTCTACTTTATTCTTCTTTTTCTACTTTTCCTACTTTTCTATGGATAAGATAAGAGCTAGGCAACTAGGAAACTGTCAGCTTTTGTTTCCAACCCATCCTCCATTAGTTTTTTCCATTTTCTACTATTAGCATGTTTTTTCCATCTCCTTGACAACTCACTCATGCTTTTTCCAACTCGTGAGGTCCTTGATAGATTTAGGAAGTGCTTTAGCCACCTATGGGGGTTTGTTATATTTTGGTAAGTAAACGTTTTTGAGATTTATGAGTTGTTTCCATAAAATTAAATTTTCCTATGATGGATGTACTATTTATGTACACTATTATTCATCAATATTCAATGGAAGTATACACACCAATATTCATCTCTTCATTCATGTGATTTAGTCTCTTTTCTTCTCTCTATTTTTTCCTATGTATGCTTGTGTGAATTCTTAGTAGCAAGATCTATGTCCTGTGCTTCTTCTTAGCATCATTGCACATAGAATTGATCTATTATTTCTACATGGTATCAGATCAGCAAGTCTGATTAAGTTCTACAAAGTTGAGGAGCACATCCAGTCTCCTATCCCTCTCTAAAGAAGAGCTTGTCTAGCTTACAAAATTTTCTCCTAGTTTGTTTTACAGGATGCAGATATTTTATTCTTGAGCATATCAATTCAGAAATATGGATTCTTCATCAACTATAATTCTTACTTCCTTCAACTACCATGAATAGAAAGCCAAAATATCCATTCTATTGCATAGTATAACATTATACATAGTTACACTAGCTTTGGAGAATGAGCCCAATGCTGTGATTGAGAAAGCGAAGTGGCATAATAGGTTGGATGAAGCCTATGGATTGATTTTCCTCTTTATTTCTCCTGATATAATCTTTCATCTATATGGTTTGAACACTCCAAACCAAGTATGGACTCAATTGAAGTCTCTCTTTGGAGTTCAAGATGAGCTAAGAGATCATTAATTGGAGATTGAGTTATTCTCACTGAGTCCAAGAAATTTTGAATCTCTTGAGGGTTTCTTCACCAAGTTCAAGTCACTTATTCTAATTCTCAATAAATTTGGGATTGAGAAAGAAAATGATCAATTAATATTTTCCATTCTTTCAAAATTGTGTCCTTCTCACTCAGTTTTTGTGTCTACTTTTCATGCTACTAGGCTTGCTGTTCCCAAGTGGAAAATGCCTTGTTTAAATTCTTTTCTTGATTCACTAACAAAGGAGCAAGATAAATTGATACATATGGGTGTCCTTATTTCTTCAAAGGTAAAGGATCATGCTCTCTTGGTTCAAGGAAGCATGGAATTCAAATCAAAAGAGAAGCAAATTGTGAAGAAGCCAAACTCAAAAATTGAAGATGAAGATTCTTATGAAGATTTAATGAAGAAAGTTAAGAAGAAAGGGAGCACATCCAAGTGTTATTATTGCAGCAAGGGTTTCCATTCAGAGAAAAATTGTTTCAAGAAGAGTATGGACACCATGTCTCAACTTCTTGAGAAGCACAATATTGAAGTTCCAGATGAACTAGAGAAGCCTGTTGATTCCTCAGAACAATGTCATACTGCGCAGTTCCAGGGTGGTATAACTTATGATTTGAGTGCCATAGTTCTCTCCTTTTCTCATGTATTTAATATATATTTAATATTTGATATATAAGAATCAGAAATATTAGATCCTTTCCTTGATGATACTTATCCCAATCTAGTAGATTCATCGCCCAAAAATTGTAATTTTTCACTAGATATTGACTTGTCTTTGAGTAGCTCTTCCTAAAAAGCTTGTATATCTGATTTAGAATATTGTTTGTAGGATGATATGTATGTCATGACACATATCATACCACCATCCATACCATCTTCCATACCTCTAAATAATCCTAAGACTATGCAACTCCCAAGTTCACTAGTTGATTCCTCATTGGTCTCTTATGCAGTGATATTTATCTTACATGGTTTGAAGTCTTTCCTATCTTTCAGTGGCTGGTTATACATGTACTTAATCATATTTGGAATGATATTAAACATGTTTGGATTTGTTATAAACACTTATGGTTCAGATCTTATTCCCATCCATCATTCAGATTTTTACACCTATCAGTTTTCCCCAGTTGCTCATAATTTTCCTAGTCTAGCCCTATATCCTCATGGAGCCACTGAAGCCTTTTTATTTAATGTTACATATGATAATGTTTCTAATATATCAAAGTTTTATCAGCCTCATATCATATCTAGACATGTGCTACATCAGATTGGAATATTGACATGTGATTCACATCACAATTTTGCAGCTATTTAGGGAATTGGGTGTGAAATAAATTGTCTTAATTTTTGTACTCTTTGGGAAGGAGTATGCACATAAATCTTTTCCATTTCATATTATGTTTGCATATCATAGTTTTAAAGCACCAAGAAGCATTCATATAATTCTCCTACTTCATCAGATGATGAGATACAAGGAGTCTCTCCTCTTCCTTCTTGCAGGTTCTACACTCCAATGCATGATCATGGAATTCATGATTTCTTCAACAAGTATTCCATACAGAAGCAGTTCAGTCAGCTCATTCAAGTGAAGATAAGGATATGTTGAAGACATATTATTTCAAAATTTTGTGCCTTGTCTTTTCTTGAGGGAGGATTTTTCCCATGTGGTTTTGCCTCTTTCCTCACTTTTCTGGACATAATAATTGTTAAAGGGTGACCATATCCTTGTTGCTGGGACCTATATGCATCCATATGCATCTATATTTTTTGTCATACCATCATAAATTCTGACTTATAGGGGGGTCTTGAAATATATTAAACCCACTCACAACTTAGGATAAAATAATTAATCATTATTTGATTAATTATTCACCCACTAACTCAATTAGTTGGCATTCACTTGCACCTTAAAGTCAATACATGCCATCTATATTTGTTGGGTGGATGGGGCAGACCCGGGTTCTTATGCTTTTATCTTCACACCAACAAACACACCCACACTGTTGGCCCTTTCGGCAACAACCTGCGAACATGTTGCAGTCTCACCCAAAACAACTATGGGGTTCCGCAAAATCAGGTTTCTATAGGCGAAAGAGGGATATTACTATACCTTTAGCCTTAACAGAGAATAATTATGCAATACAGAGCTTTGACATTCACTTAAATAGCTTCGCAGTTCAGATAAAAAGACAGTTTCTTGCTTAACCCTTAACTGGGAATTCACAACGAAGTTAATATTTAGCAATTTATCTTACTTTATCATTCATCCACTTATAAAAATGCATAAAAACATAAAAGGAACAAAATAAAAAGAACCACCACAACACAAGATATACGTGGTTCACCCCCAGTGTAGGGGCTACGTCCACGGAACTGCATTTAATTCAACAATCTACAAAACAATGTAGTTTTGATCTGCACACTCAGCTGCAGAGGTTGTCCATGCACTCAGCTGGGACTTAACCTTAAACCCAAAATAGACCTTAGCTTCTTCGCATCACATCATCATCATAACACAAAATATTACTTGACTCATTTACATAAGTGCCTATTTATACAAGTGCACTATTACAATACCATGGGATTAAAAACCATGGGTACCCAAAAACCATGGGACATTTACAAAAAGAGGGGCTTCGACCCAACCCCGAAGCCCCTAAGACTATTTTGAACCGCAACTCCACTTACAAGCTTCGCGCCAAAACCGCGGAGTTGCCAAAATTAAGGACTTTCAAGGTCTGAGCCACAACAATATCCTTGGAATTATTTATTTCTAATTCTGGGTTGATCTTGACCACCTTTTGACCATCTAGAATTAGTATACAGGACTTTACAACAAATTCTGCTTTATTTTGCTTTTCCTGCTTTTCCTGCTTTTCTATGGATAAGATAAAAGCTAGTCAACTAGGAAATTGGCAGCTTTTGTTTCTAACCCATCCTCCATGAGTTTTTCTCCATTTTCTAGGATTAATTATGTTTTTTCCATCTCATTGACAACTCACTCATTCTTTTTCCAACTCGTGAGGTCCTTGATATTGTTACGGAGAGAAATTCCTATGGCTTGGGGTACCACAACAGACATACTTGACTCCAGAAATCAATCTTTCCCAATATGCAATAGAAATAGAATGTCTAACACTAAAGGATCAGACCTCGTACCTTATTCCGGATAGTTGAAGTAGATCCCCGTTGAGATTTCCAATCTTCGGCTTGAATTGATGTAATACTTCCTCAACAACAAGTAAACAATACAAGCATACTATATATCATGGTGTTAGATCTATTTTAGCATATATACATATCATCAATAATGTAAAAGCATTTGACATATTCCAATGGATACAACATTAACCAAATACACATCATTGCACAGCAAAAGATAGTTCTTATTAATATAAATCAGAGATTACAAGATAGATACAACCTCTGACGACACGTCTGCGAAACGAAGAAACTGAATCCCCCACTTGGGCCTCCACCACCTCAATCCTCCATCTCTCGATAGCAAGCTTACTAGAAAATGGAAAGCTTGGGAAGAACACAACAGTGCTCCAAGGGACAAAGGGATGCAGACTCAAGAATAAATTCCGGCAACAATGGGCTATAGTTTCTTTGCTTCAATCTCTCTATATGCCTTCAATGTACCAAGGGGTTCCTTATATAGCTTCACAAGGGATAATGAAGGGTCAAAGCCGAACGATCTCAAGGCATGGAAGGCCAGGAGTCAAATGAGTTGGATCCAAGTCGAGGAAAACTCCAAAAGGATTTGGACTATGCACACATCCCGATGTACGCGGTTATCGGGGACAGATCCGCGTATATACGCGGTTATCGGGTAAAAAGCCGCGTATATCATTTTTCATATAGTTTTAGGGATGATCAAGGTAACATCAAATGATAAAATGTGGTCCATGGGGTCTAAAGAGTCTACAGCGGGACATGGGAAGGCCATACAAAGTGTGATTCACATGGAGTGGTGAAATACACTATAATAGATTCCCCCTAATGTGTGAGGTCAGAGGGGTCATACGATGGCCGAAATACATTATAAGTCCATCCCAGAAGTGGAGTGATGAAGGTACCCAAATGGAAGACCAGCCACCCAATCAGCATAGTACAATAATACAACTCTGCATATAACTGCAAGTACATATAGCAGTCCCGGATACATAAGAGTACAATGGCCATGAATAGGCATAATACATGATATCACATATGTGGTCATCGCCATGTACAATATACATAGATCAGAATCTCCATGATGAAGATATACAAAGGACCATGATCTCCAAGATAGCTGAAAATATCTGACATATATTGGTATCAAGTCACGAGAGTTGAAATCTCATGAACACTGGCACGATCAAGGAGGTAGCATATATGAGATGCCACCAGTCTGGAAAGTCTTCTACAAAAACCACTACGAGTACATGTCCTACTATGCGAATAGAGGTGTCGAGGTTGAACATAGTAGTCCATCGGCTGATTACCGGTCATTAATGTATACCATTAACAGACGCGAGATCACCCACCGATAATGAAAATGGGAATCAAGGTACTAGAGCGAAAACTAACAAGTGTGAATAAATGTGTTGAGGTCGAACACTTGAGAGAGTCCATTGATCAGGGGACATTGATGTATTCCCAAAACTGTCAATGGCGAGAGAACCTGCCACTGATGACTGCAAGTCTCAAGGCACTTAAAATGACTCTAGACTCCAATCCCAGAATAAATGATCTGAAGTCGATGGGATGAAATCCACTGGAAGGAGGGCATTAAGGCATCCCCCATCATCCAACATGAGGTACTCAGCAACGCTGTATAATGTGGAAGGACTCGATCATAAGGTGCACGAACTAGTAACTGTACCGGGAATGGCCGACATGCAAAGTCAAGATAACTGAGGAATGGCCGACAAAGGTTTCAACTTCCTTCGAACAAGAGTATAACGACGTATGGTGACTGAATGAAGGCAGCATAGACTCGACTTACAAACTGGGACATCTCTGTGACACAGGAGGCATCAACAGAGGCTCCATAGGGACTGGAATCTTAACAAGTCGGTGGAGATAAACTCAGATAAAAGAGTACAGCTCCTAAACTCAAATTATAACCCAACCAATGGATGTGATATACAGTGCTCTGTTCGAAGGCGAAATGACTCGACATCTGCCAAAGATAACATCTTTCCTTGTCTGGCTTTTTGGTTTTTTGATTTTTTTGGACTTTTTCAGTTATTTGAAAAGCTTGAAAAAAGAATAGACTAGCTTTATAGTTACAAACTAGGAGGAGACGAGTGTCATCAAGGAAAACAAACTAGTTCCAAGCAGTGGAACATACCTATGCTCAATGCAAGGATACATGTGTAGGATATCGACACTTGGGGGAAAATCCCCTCCCGGTAAAAAGGGAAATCAAGCTGCGAAGGATATAAAAATGGCTCTGCATGGCTAGACATGAGACAAGCTCGGGCTATATGACTGAAACACAATGTCAGGAGAGCCGGCATAAAGCTCAATAAGGTAGGCAAAGCTCATGATAATGCATTCACAACTTGACATAGGGGGAGTCTGGAAGGAAATAGGCCAGCATAAGATCAAGAGGAGTATGAGGCTCTTGCAAAATGTCATGGCGGTAATATACAACGGACTCCCACACCCTAAAGGAGAAAACATCGGCATGGGCACCAAATGCAAATAAGGCACTAACTAGGGTACCCATGTAAGGTGAAGCTCTACCACTCATAGCATGCCACTTTTATAGCAGCAAGAAGGTTCCGTGACACAATAGAGTGGTTTCGTACATAAGGTCATGGTGACATGGTCATAAGGTCATGCAAAACTGCAAACGGTGGTGAACCTAACCTATATGCCAGTATAGACATTATACCTGAGATCAGTACGAACGGGTCAATCCAATGGCTGAAACGACACTGAAAATGGTCTTCTACATCACAAAATATGTCAGAAACGGTCGAAAATGGTTAGAAACTGTCAAAACGATAAGGAAGGGGGTAAATTTTTTCCTATAAATAGTAAAAAATATAACTCATTTCAAACTTTTACCCATTGGAGCTCTGATTTTCAACTAAAAAATCCAAGAGATCTAGCCGGCGGAATTCACAACCGTTTCTTCCAGGTAGTGTAGCTCGGGTTTTCACCCTAGCTTGTGCTGATGAGCACCTACTAAGGAATCTGGAATCCTTAGTAGCAGTTCAATGATGTATATGAAGTAAACAAAGAAAAACTGAAACAAAAAGCTAATCTAAATACGTGTTTGAAGCTAAAGCAATGAAAGGTAAATAACATGAAACAGAAACAGTAAGGAAATGAATAATGATTTTTGTTTTATTGATATTACCTCCAATGAGGAGGTTGGTGGAGTCCGTTGCGCTGGTTCGATGTCGGTGGCTCCGAGCTCCAAGCTGCTTCTTTTCCTTCTCCGGTGGTGGAAATGGGCCAAAAGAGTTCTCAATGGTGAAAGTAGCTTTGATGGTAAGCTAGGGTTTCGAGAATAATTTCGGTAGAGGCAGGATGCTTAAGACTGTGGATGTGAAATGAGGGGTCTCCACCACTTATTTATAGTTTTTTAGTGGTGGAGTGCTTGCCCATGGTTTTGGAAACCATGTGGTTTAGGGCAGCTTGTTTAGGGTTTTTTTTTCTCCTTTTCCTCATTATTTTATATTTTTTCTTCCCTTTTTGGGGATTTTTGCTATTTTTAGAGGAATTTTGGATATTTTTGGAGGAAAAGGGGTTTTTTGGCCTTTTGGAGGCATTTTAGGCCTTTTGGAGGCTTTTTATATGGTTTTATGGCCTTTTGGAGGCATTTTAAGCCTTTTGGAGGCTTTTTAGTGGGATTTTTAGGGAAATATGGTAGGCAAATGGGCAAATGAGTCATGTAGTGGGGTAGATGAGGTAGTTAACCATTTTTGGGTGTTAACAGATTGCCCCCTGATGTGCGAGGGCAGGAGCTCATCGTATGGCCGATGGACATCATAAGTCATATATGGTTTGTGTTGGGGTGTGGAGAAGAGAAGAAAGCAACTGAAGTCCGGGACACCGATCTCGAACCACCTGCAAGGACTGTAAAGTACTTAACCTCAATAATGGATGAGGGATCATCTGATAATATGGACGAGGCGGGCATTCCCATGCTCGTATCAGAATATAACATAGAAATATAAATGGTCCTCAAATCCTGGCTGAGGAAAAAATCTCAATATATGGACGAGGCAGGCATTCCCATGCTCATATCAAGATACATAAAAATCACTGGGGAGTCCCAAAATGAAGGACCTGTAGTAGATAATCACTGTGCATATCATGAGGGTCCGGGGGGGACACAAATCTGGATCATACTGCTGAGCTGACTATGTCTGAGCGGAACCACTAAAAAACTGGAATGACAGCAGTGCTACTGAATGTGGTTCTGAGGGAACTGATGCGCTGCTGGATCAGAGTGAGAAGGGTCACACTCGTAATGGTACACTGATCTGGAACTGAACTGGGTACTCGAGGAAGAATGGAACTGGATGGCTTCCGAATACAATCGCCAACGCAGCCCGGATATCCACAGGAACATATAACTGGGCGTTCCGAAGTGACTCACCGATGTGCTAGAGTCGGGGGAAATCCGGGGTCTTCGACACAAAATGGAAGGGATATATATCCTGCGTGATTCTCAACGATGCGAATAAGGTACTGAAGTCGAGCATGTGAGAAACAACCATTCGGAGAGGCAATGATGATTCCTTTCAAAATGGTCCGTAGGCACTCACCACAGATGGTGATGAGTCCAAGACACAGGGACCTCTGGGTCTATCCTCTGGAATAGAGGGGCTGTCGTCGACAGAGGGAGACCTGCAACTATCAAGGCAATGATGTGTCCTTGACAGGAGCGCGAGGTGCAAAACTGAAATGTGATAGTACTGGTGGTAGGGGTGATAAACTGGAGGGGATAAATGGGCAAGTAGAGTAGGTGGACTCAAACTTCCTTTGTTCAGAGTACGATGGTGGGGATGATCGGGCAGCATATGAAGCTGACTGGTGGTAAAAGGGATCATATTGTTATAGCATCTGAAGGTGAATGGGCTGAGGGAGACTCAAGCTATGGTAAAATGGTAGGAGACTGTAGAATATTCTGAACAAAGGCGACCTGATTGGGGGTGCTGCCGAGATGATCGATCAGAGTGCTTAGAGGCGCGGGGGAAGTGCTTCATGGGTTAGGGAACTTGAAGAAGTGTGGATATAAAATAGTACTGTCCGGTGGATTTTACGAGCCCAGGACAGTTCATGCTCGTGGTTTCTTTCAATTTTTACGGAGTCTGAAAGCAAATAAGAAGACTCTGTAGTGATGGAATGTCACTGTCATGTGGATTTTGCGAGCCCATGACAGTTCATGCTC
>LPNX010629781.1:325012-345391 GCA_001517045.1 Pseudotsuga menziesii
ACTGGGTACGCAAACCTAGAAGGATGGCAACTAAGATACCCCGTTCATGACACGTCCAGAAAGGTGAATCTTCCGCTTGGTCCTTTAACCGCAATATTCCCTATACAGGGATATTCCGAGAACTGCGAAAGGTAGCCCTTCAGTTACTGAATGGATTTCGGTATTCCACTCAGACTTCCGGAACCAATCTCACGACTTCAACCCTCCTAAGGGAGAGGCCCTCTGAGGGGTGACCGTGTCAAAAAATACTAAGGGATTTTGGTTCCCTAAAGGACAACAACTATGTCTCACGTGTAAATAACCGAGGGGTGTTATTGGAAGCCTATCCCCCCGATCCTACCTAACTACAAAATTCTTTTGTGTTCCTCAAATGAGGTTATAGTGTTGGTTGAGTTAAGTAGATTTTAGGGTCTCACTTTGAATTAGGGGATAGATTGTGTGCATGTGAGGTTGTGAATCCAAAATAGTTACGCAATAACAATGTATGAAAAACTGTAAAAACTTTAAAAAACGTTGAAAACTTTGAAATTTTTTTTTTTTTTTTTTTTGAAATAAACGCTAAAATTTTTCTAAACAATGCTGTAAACAAGGGACAGAAATGGCTATACGGCTGCAAGTGGGACAGGTGGCTGTGCAGGTGCAGGAAAACTAGAGGCAAAGTGGCTGGGTTTCGGCGCAGAACAAGGGAAAAAACAGTTCGCGAACCGCGGGTATGGGGCGGACTCGCGCGGTCGGGCCGCGGGTTTGAAGGCAACAGTCGCGCGCAGATCGCGGGTTTAAAGGAAACAGGAGCGGTCTAGGTCGCGGGGTTCGGGCTGACAGCGGCGGTCGGAGCGTGCCTGTGTAATGAACAGGCGTGGTCGGATCGCGACTGTGGGCTGAAAACACGCGGTCGGGGCGCAACTGGGAAAGTTCAAAAACGCGTCCAGGACGCAGGAAAATGGCTGACAGCGGCGGGCTGGTCGCAGGTTAGGGCCTGAAATGTGTGGTCGGGTCGCGACTGCGGAAGAAAAAAAGCGCGGTTTCCGACGGCCGAAAACGACAGCCGAAAGTACAGTACGGAAAAATAAACTTAAAAAAGACAGCGGAGTCGCCAAAACTGTAGCTGGGGTTTTCACCCTAGCTTGTGTTGATGAGCACCTACTAAGGAATCTGGAATCCTTAGTAGCAGTTCAATGATGTATATGAAGTAAACAAAGAAAAACTGAAACAAAAAGCTAATCTAAATACGTGTTTGAAGCTAAAGCAATGAAAGGTAAATAACATGAAACAGAAACAATAAGGAAATGAATAATGATTTTTGTTTTATTGATATTACCTCCAATGAGGAGGTTGGTGGAGTCCGTTGCGCTGGTCCGATGTCGATGGCTCCGAGCTCCAAGCTGCTTCTTTTCCTTCTCCGGTGGTGGAAATGGGCCAAAAGAGTTCTCAATGGTGAAAGTAGCTTTGATGGTAAGCTAGGGTTTCGAGAATAATTTCGGCAGAGGCAGGATGTTTAAGACTGTGGATGTGAAATGAGGGGTCTCCACCACTTATTTATAGTTTTTTAGTGGTGGAGTGCTTGCCCATGGTTTTGGAAACCATGTGGTTTAGGGCAGCTTGTTTAGGGTTTTTTTTTCTCCTTTTCCTCATTATTTTATATTTTTTCTTCCCTTTTTGGGGATTTTTGCTATTTTTAGAGGAATTTTGGATATTTTTGGAGGAAAAAGGGGTTTTTTGGCCTTTTGGAGGCATTTTAGGCCTTTTGGAGGCTTTTTATATGATTTTATGGCCTTTTGGAGGCATTTTAAGCCTTTTGGAGGCTTTTTAGTGGGATTTTTAGGGAAATATGGTAGGCAAATGGGCAAATGAGTCATGTAGTGGGGTAGATGAGGTAGTTAACCATTTTTGGGTGTTAGCAGGTAGTTACTCATGCTCTCCTCATGCATTTTGATATAATTTTTATGGATTTTCATGGTGAAATGAGGGTGTTTAGGCCATCTCTACATGAGCGCTACGGCCCACACGGGTATCGAAGCTTTTTCCATGTAAAGGGGTGGATATACGCGGAAAAGAGGCTAGAATCTGCGTACATACGTGGTTGTTTGCAAAACAGTCGCGTATGACACCGCGCAAGTGATTTTAAAGGAATCTAATGGACAATTGGGTAATTTCTCTTGCAGGATGGTGCTATAATGGAGAGAGCGCAAGCATCGTGAAGTAGAGGAAGCTGTAAGGGCCGACGTGAGGGCACAACAAGCTTTTTGAGCATGCGGAATCTACAAGTTCTGGTGTCTTGGTGGTTTGAGGGCCAAACCAAGATTGCGAGAGATGCTAGTAGACTATTGGGATCCAGACTCAGAGTCCTTCCAGATAGACGGGATGTCTCTCACCATAGAGGTGGAAGATATCTACTTTATCATAGGTCTATCTAGACGAGGGGAGGTGGTGAACCTTCGTTCCCGAGGTGGGCTAGGCGGTGGGCTTACTATCGATGAGTATGTAGCTGTGTACTGCTACCCAGAGACTGAGAATGTGGGGATCCAAGTCCCTACCAATGCTATACAGGTGCTGGGCCTAAAGGCCATACTACTGATGCTGGGCATGATAGCAGGCTTAGCCTCACTCCATCAGGCCTCGCGGCCATTGATGTTCTATGCGGTGGAGTGTATGAGACCAACCATATATGACTGGAGTACTACACTATTGAGCAACATGAAACACCAACTCAGTGAGTGTAAGGCAGGAAGGATACGGAACTTCGGGTTCAACAACATTCTGAGCACATTCTTCTTCGAGTGTGTTCCAGGATTGAGCCCTAGAGTGGACGTTCCTCTCCACGGGGTTCGAGATCCGACCCAACGATGTTGGGCAGATGCTATGTGCAGAATGGGGGGTGGTAGGGTGGCCAACCCATATCCAGCTGACTTCTTTCCATGGTGGCGACTACAGATTGTTGCCATAGATGACTACCCCTATGGAGGGATATATTTCCGGGGGGATCCAGACATGCCATTGCCACCAGGATCGGCATACGGAGAGATAGGTACCGAATCTCGACTCTCACTCTTTTTAAAAAATTTTGAGTTATTTAATTTTTTGTGTTTTCTTGATTATGTGGAATAAAAAAGACATGTTTTTGGGTGACAACACATAGTGACATCTACCATTCATGTGAAGATGTGGGACCACAGCGACCAGAGGGCTTCCCATCCCATAGACGAAGGGGAAGAGGGGATGAGATCACGGGTGCGGATGTGGAGCGAACGCTCCAGGGTATTCATACCAACTTCGTGCGACTGACTCATAGAGTTCCCATGGTGCAAGTTGAGGACTTGACTGAGGCCATGAAGCGATAGGTGGTGGGTGTGCCACGAGCATGGGTGCGGTTATTTCGATGGCTAGCTAGAGTCGTAGTGACATATCATGATCACAACCCTCCTCCACAAGATTAGATGCCTGGGAGTGTATATGTTTTGTACTACCATGTATTATATGATGGAAGCTTTGAAAGCTCCACTTTTGTATATGACACTATGTATTACCACATTTTTGATATATAAAAAAGGTTTTATGGTGATCAGTTAATTTATTTACATGTGTAAAAATGTTTGTGATTAATTTATTATGAATGAAACAAATGCCAATCTAACACGTAGTTAGCATATGAGTCAGCAACTTGATTATCATTTCTTGGAATGTGTATATATGTTATACTGTCAAATTGTCATTCTAACAATCTCACACGTAAGAATGTTCTCAATAACGTTGGATCTATAACATGTTACAAACCATTAAGTTGTGACACTACTAACTCCGAATCAAGACATACCTCAAGAGATAGAATGCCATATGAAATGGAATCCCGTAGAAGCTCAATAATGGCGCTATATTCAGCAACATTGTTGGAAGATAGCCGTAGAAATACACCTCTTGAAGACAACACTTGACCCATAGGAGTATAAATCACCCAAGCAGCAGAGGCTGAGTGTTGAGTGTGACGGCTTGCACCATCCATGAATCCTATGTAGGTGGAAGATTCCATTGACATCTGCCAAAAGAAACAGAAACTAATCACAAACCCGATCACGATAAGAAAAAACCTAACTATGAAAAATCTGTACAATAATATACAACAAGCAGCCTTGGCTAAAGATCATGCATAGTATTTTTTGAGATAGAGCCCATTTCTAGGCTCCACCAAAGTTGTTCCTTCGTAATCGACTAACTCATAGGCACCCTTCTCTAAGACACGCTTGACCACGTAAGGACCACGCCACATAGGATTAAATTTCCCTGCCCCGAAGGGTTCTTTCGATTGATCCCACAAAAGGACCAAGTCTCCTTCACTAAACACTCTTGGGTGGACAGAATTATCATACTAGACCTTAATGCGATGTTTATTAACCTCTAGAGACACCAATGCATCTCGACACTGTTCATCAAGTTGCTCAAGGTGGACCAAACGCTCCTCCAAAGGTGAAGTGTCTGGTAAGAGTTCCATAGCTAGCTTCAACGAAAGGATTTTGCATTCAACCAACAATATCGACTCCACTCCATGCACAAGCTGATATGGAGAACAACCAGTGGTAGTCTTAACTGCAGTTCGATATGCCCACAAAGCAGGTTATAACATAATATGCCAATTCGTCTTGCTTTGTGCGATGGTTCATTAGAGAATGGACTTAAGTGATTTATTCACTGCTTCAACCTGTCGATTCACTTGGGGGTAGTAAGAAGAGGAGTGCTCTTGCTTATACCCTAACTTGGATGCCAACTCTTCCATCATACTGTTCTGAAAGTGCGAGCCATGGTCAGTGACAAGCTCTTTTGAAATCCCGAACCGAGTAATGATTTGGTTGAATATGAAGTGAGCGGCTGTCTCAACGTCGGATTTTATTGTAGGCATTGCCTCAACCCATTTCATGAAATAATCCACAGCCACTATAATGTGATGGTGCCCCCCAGCCGAAGCTGGGTTGCAATACATAAAATCGAGCCCCCACTTGGTGAAGGGACCGGCGGTGATATTAGGGTGTAAAGGGGTAGGTTTCGAGCGCATATTTCATGCAAACACCTAGCAAGGGTGGCACCTCTTGACCGCATCAACACAATCTTTAAAGATCGACGACCAGAAATAACCCGCTCTCAGAATCTTTTGAGCTGTAGAAAGCCCAGATAAATGACCACCACACACCCCTCCGTGGCAATCATTCAGCACAGCCTCAGCCTCCTCATGAGTTAAACAACGATGTAAAATGGAATCTACCCCACAGCGGTACAAAGTATTGTCCACTATAAGGTAGTTCTTAGAGACATGACGTAATCGTCGTCATTCATCTCGCAAGAGGTGATTAGGGGTCCTCTGTGTTTGCAGATATACTATGATATCTCCATACCATGGGTCAGATGTTGAGATTAAGAAGATATGTTCATCGACAAACGTATCCTCACAAACCAACTCCTCGGCCTCGCTCGGGAAATCTGATATAAGCTCTGCAAAAATCAATGACTTCTTCGACTTTGCTGAAAGAAATTCGAGATCGAACTCTTACAGAATGACAATCCATTTATTGTATTTTCCCCCAATCATCCTTGGTGTGAGGAGGAACTGAAACGGATTGACATGGGCCACAACCAAAGTCTGGCAAAGGAGAATATAATGTCTCAAACGCTGAACGACATGTACAGTCGCTAAGGCAAGCTTCTCGACATGAGAATACCAAATCTCTGCGTCAATAAGGTTTCGGCTCAGGTAGTATATGACATGCTCCTGGAGCTCCTCATCCTCCTGAACCAAAACCATACCAATCGTCTCTAACGATGTGGCCACATATAATAGGAAATCACGGCTATAATCTGGAGTACTAATCACCGAGGCCGATGCTAGGGCTCGCTTAAGTGCATCGAAGGACTCCTGGGCTTGCTCATCCCATTCAAAGGGAGTATCCTTCTTCAAGAGACGCATGAAGCCTCTAGTCAAATTGGCAAAATTGACCACAAATCTTCGTAATAAGTTTGCCATACCTTGCAAACACTAAAGATGACGAATGTTCTTCGGGGGAGACAACTGAAGTATTGCCTCAACCTTCAAGGGATCGACTCTTATCCCCTCCTTTGAAACGATGAATCCTAATAAACGACCTGAATTCACGCAAAAGATGCACTTATGAGGGTTTAATCGAACCGAATAGTGCCGACATCTTTCAAATACCAATATCAAGTGATAGGGATGAAGCATTCTCATACGAGTGTGAGCAGCGAGGTCATCCAAAAATACCTCAATAATAGACTTGAGATCGTGGAAAATCAAGGTCATCGCTCGCTAAAATGTAGCTTCGGCGTTTTTAAGGCCAAAATGCAGTTTTCGATATGCAAACGTTCCCCAAGGACAAATAAATGCAGTCTTGTGTTGGTCCTCAGGTTTAATCTGGATCTGATTTTACCCAAAAAATCTGTCCATGAAGGAGAACACCTCGCTACCCGCACACTCATCCAAAATATGATCTATAAATGGTGTGGGGAAGTTATCCTTAGGACAGGCATGATTCAAATCGTAGAAATCAGGGCATATTCGGATCGCTCCCTGCTTCTTATCTACCGAAACAGGGTTTGAAACCCACTCCATCAAGGGAACGGGATAGATGAAACCGGCTTTCAACAGTTTCTCTATCTCTTCCTTAATGGTGGGTGCTTTCCTAGGATTCACAGCGCGTAAACGTTGTCAAACAGGCTTAGCGTTGGGGTAAGTCTTAATTTCATGTTCGACAATCCGAGGGTCAATACCTGGAATCTCATCATAAGACCAAGGAAAAACATCACGGAATTCCTTGAATAACTCGGTATATTCAAGAATCTCAGCTTGGGAACATTCGGCCCCAATATAGACATTCTCAATGGTGCCAAGATTTTGAGAGATGTTGATAGCAATCGTGGAAGATATGTTCGCCATGTTTCCATCAGCCATCTGACCAGGAGAGCTTAATGGAATCATGGGACTACCAACCCTCTGACTAAGAATCTCCCTATAATCCTCATGCTCCAAACGGTCAAGCGGTGGAAGGAAATATGATCTATGATGAAGTTCCTCCCATGGCGGCTCAACACCCGACATAGCCTCGATGATCGCTTCATCTAAAGGGAAAACCATGTCAAGGCAGTCATGGGCATGAGAAGACTATACTGCCCATGCCGGCAGCACATAGGGGTCTTCCTCCTCTATCCAGGAAGAGGAAGAACAAGTCTTCGCAACACTCTGAAGATTGGCTTGATAAGCAATCATGGCTGCAAGAAGCGGCACGTTGTTCTCGGCATTCTCACTTGAAATATTGAGCATAGGAAGAATCCAAGGGTCTTCCATATGAGTCATGCAAAAAGACACTGAGGTCGTAGAAGACAAAGCCTTATCGGAATGAGGACCTATCATGAGGACCAGTGCATGACAACTAAAGGTTCCCATGAGGGATGAATACATGCCTAGACCCACACTCCCAGTTGTCAGCTGAGAGTGTTCAACGATCGGGACCGAAGCTCCCGAAGATGCAGTAACAGGGGAATTCTTGAATGCCATCTGATCAATCGTTACAATCTTCCCGTTATGTGGAAAGCATAAAACGCGAAACACGGAAGAAGCAACGACTTGCATACTATACATCCAGTTCCGACCCAGCAAGAGATTGTAGTCGAGGGGCGCATCAACCACCTCAACCTCTATCGCAACGGTCTTCCCCCCCAAACGGACCTTAAGAGAGGGAAGGATGCCGTGCGGCCTAAAATATCTCCCATCAAAAGCAGTTAACATAGTCGCTGATTTTGACAACTCAGGGGCACCAAGACCCTTCCAATAGGACAAAGATATCATAGAGACAGTAGCGCCCTCGTCAATCATAGTGTGCTTGACGATCATGTTAAGACATTCTACGTGTACCAAAAGCGACACATCGTAGGGAAAGCGAGGCTGATGTCCTGCGGTTTCAAATTTGATCACTAAGGAAGAATCATCACCATTCACACCAAGAGCAGAAAGAAAAGCCTTCCTTTTTGAAGGACAACTTTGAATCACTTCCAATGCAGACATCGCACAAGGAGTATGGCCCAAGTCCTCGACAACTGAATAATTTTGGGCGGCTCGGGCATTTGGATTATGCCCCGAGCACTTAAGTACCCCCTTAGGAATGTGAGGTGCAGCTTCAGGTTTATCCATAGGTTTCTGAATGCGCAAAGGAGTTCCTGGTGGACCAGGTTCTTTTCCTGGGCTGGGTTGTGACAATCCATAATATTTCAGACGATTCACAACCTTAGCAACACGGACCATGTTAATGCACCCACGAGCACTAGCCTCCGGTGGATCATTTTCACTAGATTGCTCCTGGGACTTTGAGTTCATGTTCTGGTTATGTGGTAAAGGGTTCGTTAGCACAGCTAGGCCTTGTGCTAAGAGTCTTGAAGCTTCATCAATTCGAGGGCACAAGTAAGTGAGGTGATCATCCTTACATAGCTTGCAAGGGAATTTAACCTTACATTTCGCTTTCTTGTCCCCCCCAACATTTTGACAGTTCTTGTCAAGATTGGAAGCATTCTCATTCTTATTCCCACCCTTTCAATTATTATTCTTACCCTTTCTTCTATTCCGTCCACGCTACTGGTTACCTTTCTAGTTCGACGATTGCACAGAAACTACACTCACCATTTGGGCGGGTTGAGACGAAGCCGTAGCTTCTCCTGAAGCAAATTGGTTGAGCGACAATTGACTAACTTGTTTTGCAACCGAATCTGCAGGTTTGGAACTTGCGCAACCCACAATGACATCGGCATGTGGTCCAGGTTTGACCTTGGGATCAAAACTAGAATGAGGAGCGTTGGGAATAATATCATATAACAAACCAGATTGAACATAAATCAGGTCCAGTTCCTGCACCCTAAATATCGCTTGTTCCTCATTCTGCACTCCGAATGTAGAAACATCCTTCGCGATATATGGCAATAAATACTTGAGGAACCACTCGAGAAGGAACTCCAGCGGTATAAAAGCTTTAATTAATCTCTTCCGTCTACACCACTCCTGAATATGATCAGAAATATGGGTGGATTTATCTTTCCGAAATGTCGATAAGAGTTCAGTACCAACATCATAACGCACTGGTAGCTGGAAGTGATTAAGAAAAGTCATTGCAAGATCGTCTAACAAGGTAAAGGCTCCCTTTGGTAACTCAATATACCATTTCGCAGCAGGCACTGTGAGGGTGCGTTGAAATAGTCATAAGCGGACTGAGTCTTGATGTAACGAATTCGAAGAGCACCAAAGATGAAACGTGGTAACGTGTTCACTCGGATCCTCTCCTGGTTTTCCATCGAACTTAGGTATATCCAAAGGAAGCTTGGTAGGGACAGCCGGCCAAGACGGGTCATGAGCCACGGGATCGTTCGTAAGTCTTGATAAGTCATGAAGGTTAAGCGTCACAAGGAAAGGGAGCCTAGGATGATGAGGTCGATGGACCGCTCCCTGATTCACATAGGTTTGAGCACCACTATGGCCTTGGCCATAATGTCCTCCTCCTGTCTGACCCATATAGGGTGGCGTGGAAGTACCATAGTAAGGTGGACCTTGACTAGTAGGAGCTACGAAGCCGTAATTAGGAGAGTAAGCAGGTTGTTGATACTCGCCTCCGTAAGGTGAAGAAACCTATCCATACTACGGCCCATAATAAGGTCCATAGGTCATCGCATGCAATGCCCCATGGGACACTCCATAGGTAGGAAGATAAGCTCCGGAAGGAGGAACATACATACCAGAAGTAGGTATATATGCCCCCGACGTAACAAGCTGACCACTAGAAGGGTGACTATAACCTCCTAAAGCAGCGGGTGGTATATGGACTTGAGACACAATCGGCCTAGTAACCGCAGTATAGACCTGACTCATAGCCATATATTGGCTTGAAGGAACACATGGATAAGGTGGAGGATGTACATTTGAAGAATTAAAAATCGAGGACGAAGGAAGTTCGGTAAGAAGATACGTACTAGTGCCTATCATCACTCGTCTAGGACCTGGTATCCTAATGGGATCGCTAACCATAGACCTAGGAGGTAGATAAGATGTAGCTTCCACCACTGGGACGGAAGGTGCAATGTGACTAGTACTCCCAAACCTCTCCGTAAGGTAAGGCATGGGATTTCCCCCAGGCATAGTGCTAGGCTCAAAGTCGGATTCGATGTGGAACGTCAAATCATGCATAGGAAAACCAGTCGTAGCATAACTACTATAAATAGTAGTGGCAGGTTCAAAGCGAGTCTCGGCATCTTCCGGCATTCCATACCGGTAATGTGTCAATGGGGAATCATCCCTAGGGTGAGGAGGTCGATCGTGCAAGGATCCTATATGGGAAATCATAGGACCGAACTCAACTAGGTCAAGTGAAGGATCGTACGTAGGAGTAAGTTCCCCATCGTCAATACGAACGAGAGGAGGTGGATCAGGAATAGTCTCCGAATGGTCCTCCATGGTGTGTGAATCAGTGTGTGACATAGTCCACCTAGGTCTCTCTCCCAAAGGAGGAGGAGAAGTAGAAGGCAGAATCCCTGCTAACCGACGAGAATAGCGTGGAACCGCACTCGAATCCACAATGACTCAAAAAATAGAAAAGAATCTCTATTTACGTAAACCCTAGGCCAACTAGCGTGCACAGAGCAATCACTAATAAAATCTAAAGCCAAATGCAAGCAAACAAGGGCTGGATAAGTGAGCTCCCAAATGAAGCAGGTATGTCTCGCCTAGGAGAGGCCTGAGACTCCCATACACAACAAGCAGAGGTACGTAACCAATTATTGTGGCCCTCAGCTTCAATGCGTAAAGCGACTGTGCTGTCCGACCCCAACCTGGCCGGGACACATGCAGAATAACATCTACAAGTACCCCCTCAATATCCTAGGTAAGGTCACTAAGGTCACCTCAATAATATCAAAGCTCAGGTGGACAGTCGTAGGCGGGATTGACCGTATGGGTACGGTAGCAAAGCCCGAAACTCTCGAAAGAGCCCCTAGATACGAATACAATCCTGGCAATATCACCGGTTCTACTCAGTTATGACTAGGGGTCATCCCAATCGATAACCGCTCACGTGGCCTCGTGCTTAACTCCTGTTTGAGAGGAGGATCCTGAGAACGATGGTTATACCAAGGATTTCATACACTCCCTGGACAGACACCTAGATGTTGTCGTTTAGTGATCTTGGAGAATTAACATACGATGAACTATTCCAAGATCCTAAAACCTAAGCTTGTTGGTGCACCCTAGAAAATAAAAGAGTGTAATTAATTTTAATTAGCGTTGATTTTAGTTGGATTTATTACTCAAAAATAGGATATGGTCGTGCAACTAGTGGTGTTATTGCACAACATGAATTAAAATGCACACCATAACAATCAATGCAAATGCATTGTGTCCATGTAAACAGGGTATGCGTACTACGTGAAATGCATAATTCTTCTTCAAATGATGAATGCAAATTTCCATGTATGAAGTGCTAACTAGTACTCCAAAGCAAATCTAGATCTAGTGCAAGTACAATGCAAAGTGCAAAATGCAATGCATGATGATAAGCAAATGTTTTTGGATTTTTTGAAAATATAAGAGATGCAAAAAGAAAAAGAATGATTCTACCACCCTCAGAATCTGCAAGCACACATAAAAAGAATCCAAGCACAGCACTAAGGTAAAAGAACTCTAACGCACTAATCTCAAACAAAAAATCGAAAATGCCATGACAAGAACTTTCCTAAAAAAAAAAAAATAGGCTAAAAAAAAACGTTTCCGGTCAGAAATAGAGGTCAAAACAGACTCAGGAAGTGCCAAAGGAGACTCAGCAACTAACAACATTCACCCAGCAACCAACAATATTCCACAGAAAGGGAAAAACCAGGGTATACGCGACTGTTCGCAGTAAACCCGCGTGTATACGCGGAAATCCCAGAGGAAACCGCATGTATACGCGATTGTAAATCCAAAAATCGCGTACAGGAAGAAAAGGTGCATAAACCAAGGCAAACAGACAGGCTAAGACAAATTTCACTCCAATCAGACTCTACTAGGCATACATGCCCCTAGACCCGACACAGAAACAAGAGAGAAAGAGCAATTCAAATACATTGAATGCCGAGAAAATCACCCCCAAAGGACAACTACTAGGAAATCCCCAGTAGAGTCACCAATTCTGTTACGGAGAGAAATTCCTATGTCTTGGGGTACCACAACAGAAAGAATTGACTCCAGAATTCAATGTTTCCCAATATGCGATAGAAATAAAATGTCTAACACTAAAGGATCAGACCTCGTACCTTATTCCAGATGGTTGAAGTAGATCCCCATTGAGCTTTCCAATATTCAGCTTGAATTGATATAATACTTCCTCAACAACAAGTAAACAATACAAGCATACTATATATGATGGTGTTAGATCTATTCTAGCATATATACATATCATCAATAATGTAAAAGCATTTGACATATTCCAATGGATACAACATTAACCAAATACACATCATTGGATAGGAAAAGATAGTTCTTATTAATATAAATTAGAGATTACAAGATAGATACAACCTCTGACGGCACGTCTGCGAATCAGAGAAATTGAATCCCCCACTTGGGCCTCCACCACCTCAATCCTCCATCTCTCGATAGCAAGCTTACTAGCAAAAGGGAAGCATGGGAAGAACACACCAGTACTCCAAGGGACAAAGGGATGCAGACTCAAGTATAAATTCCAGAAACAATGGACTATAGTTTCTTTGCTTCAATCTCTCTATATTCCTTCAATGTACCAAGGGGTTCCTTATATAGCTTCACAAGGGATAATGAAGGGTCGAATCCGAACAATCTCAAGGCATATGGAAGGCCAGGAGTCAAATGAGTCAAATACAAGTCAAGGAAAACTCCAAAAGGATTTGGACTATGCACACATCCTGATGTACGCGGTTATCGGGGACAGATCCGCGTATGTACACGGTTATCGGGTAAAAATCCACGTATATCATTTTTCATATAGTTTTAGGGATGATCAAGGTAACATCAAAGGATAAAATGTGGTCCATGGGGTCTAAAGAGTCTGCAGCGGGACAGGGGAAGGCCATACAAAGTCTGATTCACCTAGAGTGGTGAAATCCGCTATAACAGATATATTTGGGAAGTTCTTTACCACCTATGGGGGTTTGCTATATTTTGGTAAGTTAAACTTTTTGAGCTTTATGATTTGTTTCCATACAATTAGATTTTCCTATGAGGGATGTACTATTTTTGTACACTATTATTCATGCTTATTCAATGGAAGGATACACACCAATATTCATCTCTTCATTCATGTGATTCAGTCTCTTTTCTTCTCTCTATTTTTTCCTGTGTATGCTTGTGAGAATTATTAGTAGCAAGATCTACTTCATGTGCTTCTTCTTAGCATCATTGCACATAGAATTGATCTATTATTTCTACACATGTCATTAATATCTCTTTCGTGCTATGTATATTTTTTACTATACTTATTAACTTCTCTTATGTTCTTTTATTGGCAGGTTATTAGGTTGGTTTAAGAGCAACCGTTGGATTTTTATAGTCCTATATGTTACCATGGCATACTTTGTATGCCATGGTTCTTAAGCATAAATGCTTTGTTACTAAGGTATTAAAAACCTAAGCTATAAACCTATGGTCTAAAAAATATCTAAAAGCTTTAAGCATGGGTTCTTAACTTTGGACTAGCACATCCTATGGACCATGTACCATCGAAATTCTATGCTAAAGCAAACTTTGTAATATGTTAATGTTGATGTTAGAGTTTGGGATTGACATGATATATAATATAAACTATGATTTTCCAGGGTTTAAGCGTTGGTGTGGACGGTGTTATTAATCGATACCTTGCAACAAGGCTTGACTATGGGAGTGGGTTTGGCGATTCGTTAATGGACTCCATCCTGTTTCATTCAATTCTTATTGAAAGTGTGACAACCTTTCCTTAGGCTTGGATCATGATGGATGTGCATTGTATTGTCATTTGTGGTTTATTCGTTTTGGTTCTGTGTAGAGGGATGGCCATGGAAGTGACCTCTAGACTGTGAGGTAAGCCTGTGTTGAGTCTATACGCCTGCACAATGTTTGGTTTACAGTTTGATAGGATGGAATACTCCAAATCCCCATCTTGTTTTTTGCTTGCAGGTGCCAAAAGGAATGAAGGAGAAGCATGGCTACAAAATTGTTGGCTCCAAGCATTGCATTCATGGCCACGGTAAGCCTGCTAATAAAGCTTATGCTTGTCACCCTTCAACCTTGTGGGTAGAGCTACATTTCCACTGGTTGTTTGGTTGGGGTTTGATGCTGTAGCGAATTCAATTTCTCCTTCAGGCTTATGAATACAGACTTGGTTATTTTTAATGTTGAGGCATTATGCCATGATCCGATTCTTAGGCCATTCGGCTCTATGTGATTTCATTTTGGTTATGTAAATTGTTATAGCCATGGGCTGCACCATTTCTTGCAATGGTGCCATAGCCCATTGGCATGCCTATGTAAAACTTTGTTCTAAGATTTTAATGGCGACTGTGTACAGACATGGGGATCTCTGTGTAAATAGATATAAATATTGGTTTTATAAAATGTAATGGTTAAATTGATATATGGTGTATGTGATATCCTTCTGCATTTTTATTTGGCACTGTATTTAAATAGAGTTTGGGTTTTAAAGGTAGGGGAATTCGCTTAATCGAATGCTCTGCGTGTAATGAATGCATACAGTTTTTAATACTTGATTTACCATGGTTTAAAACTATGATGTGCATAGCACATTTTGTCTGTGTTTATTATTTGGTTATGGCTGATTTATGTGGGCATTTGCAAGTTGATGGTTCTGTGTATTACATCATTACTTAGTTGAAAACGGGAAGGTATAGACAGCGTGGGTATAGACCATGCCGTGAATGACATGCGCCTTCCCATAGTGCTGCGAGAGCTTTTATATTACTTGATTATGGTATTTGGTTCTTATGTGAAAATGGACTGTGTATTAAAATTTTATTTGGTCGAGGCCATGCTGTAGCTAGCATATGCATCGTTATTTAAAAGGCATTCGATGTTTTGGTAAAACATAGCCCAAATGCTTAGTGTAAATTGTGGCCTGTGTAGAGATATAAACAATGTATTTAAGTAAATGATTGATTCATGTTCGATATTATACTATGGTTGTTTTTAGAGTTTATTCCTTGGGTATTGAACACCCATGGGTCTCGATGTCGCGAACTCTGTTGGCATAAAAAGGGTTTTTTTTAATGTAATTTGTTATTTTAAAACGATATGGCCGTAACAGCCAGGATTATGGCAAACCCACGATATCATTTTGGTACTATAGTGTAATTGTGTGATTATTACTTTGTAGTTGGATTTGGAAACTTGGCCGTGGCCAGTGACTGGGTATACGACCTTCATCAATTTGGGCCTGGGCGATTTCAAACTGTAAAATATTTTATAAGTGATAATAGAAATGATATTAGGTATTTACTCTATGGATTTTGTTATTCATTTTGATTATGGTGATGATTTATGTTAATGTTCTTATTTTGGAGTTTAATTTTGTTTATGAATTGAATTTCTAACCCGCGAGGATTGATACCATGACCTTTGTTTATTAATACGACCTCTGTTTATTAATACAGAGTTATATAAATGGTTACTTGGTAAAATTTTTAGGTGGATGATTATGATGGATATTATATGGGACCTTTAAAGATATAATGCATGTGATTTATGATACTTTATTATAGATGTTAATAATATAGGTTTTATGGCAGAGTCTTGATAAGGACCACATGGATGGTCACGATATCCCTCTGATTAAATTTAATGTTTGATCGAGTTTTGTAAAGTATTCTGGTTTTAAATGATTATATGAAGTAGACCTTGGAAGGTCTTTAATAACTCATTTATCTTGTTTATTATATGAACTCGGTTCTTAGTAGATCTAGTTTAAAATATAAACTTGTATAGTTAGCATTAATAATATTTTAATTAATTATTACTGAACTAGTTTATTTAAAATTCTAGGGCAAGCCTCTGCTGACAAATGGAATATGTTAGCAGAGTATTAAATATAGAGAACATAATATAAACATAATACTAAGATCAAAACCTAGTTAATACAGTAACATTTATGAAGGATACCACCCTGAACATAAACAACATATAACAAAACTTCTCTAGCATAAGATTAGTAAATTGTAATTACAAACCCTAGCAGATTGTTAACCATAAAACTTAACCCTTAGGGTTAGAAATTACATTGCAATCATTACTTAACATAAATAGTAATGAATCTTTAGGAAATCAAATAGAATATGCCTTCTACGGTTTCATACTTGAATTTGAAGCTTTGTCAATGGCTGCACCTGCACACTTAAATAACCAGCATTAACAATTCAATGCAGTTCTTACCTCTGTTTGATGACTAAATCACTTGGGAACTACCACGTTCCACCCAACCATGACCCAAAATTGTTCCTAGTTTAAATCCGGATCCTCCTGAGCTGGACTCCAACATGCAAGTAGCTTAGAGCTCCTAAGGTAGGGTTTCCTATATGGTAATCATTTCTGAATCAATCCTCCTTCCCTTGCAGGAGCAGTTCTCGAAGAAAACACTTGAGATCCAAATAGGAAGAATAATAATTCTCCTAGATAAAAATCAGAACCTGAAACCTTTGCTTGACTTGAGTCTTTATAGGAAGACTATTCAATCAAAGGGGCAGTTAAAACAAGAAATACTTGATTTCTTGATTAAACACTTTTTAATTTACTTGGGTAATTTTGAATTCTTAACCTAGGAACTTTTAACTAGTTCCTAGTTAGTCTTTCATATATATTTCACTATTTATTAATCCCTTAATAATAAATAATAATTGGTGGAGCTTCTCATCTTTCTTTATTCAATTATATAATTAATTAAAATTAATTCTTTATACATAGTATTAAAATACTTGTTAACATTTGTCTTCGGGCATCATGTGTCATGATCCCTAGACTTAACGACACTTGTTGATGGAGGTCAAGTAAATAGATGGCTTAGGTCTACTAGGTTAGGCAACTCTGAACATCCTTTCATATTGGATTTCCCTCATATAACATGGTAGTTCTTTAGTACTTGATGAGAATATAGAAATTTGAAATTTCATTTAATCACTTATAAATAAGTATGATGAGATCAATATTTTTCTCAAGTTGTTTTCACTTGAAAGTTATTAAATTGTTTTTAGTAACTACTAGCACTTACCAGAGCCCATACTCAATGCTTGTAATAGGGAGTTACAAACATAGTGACATTCCATAGCTCTCGCTCAACACAAAGGTAAGTACTCATGTGCTCCAAGGCTTCTTGCTCAACACAATTCATCAATCACCCAAGTGTTCCAGAGCTCCTTGCTCAACACAAAACAACTCATCAAACATGTGCTTCAGGGTCCATGCCCAACATAACAAGCATATATATATATATATATATATATATATATATATCATCAATAATTGGCTTACGCCCAATATATAAAAATAAATTATCATGTTCATATGCAGTGGGGTCTTTGATCCAATATAGAAATACAATATCAATATAATCTTCATGGACATTAGGCTCATGCCTATATCTGGTAGATCCAAAATTCGAGATATTACAAACGGTTTGAGAGGTAAAGTATTACTTTGTTACGCAGGCTTACTTAGTTCAATCGAACTAAGGAACCTATTTTATTTACTTACACAGTTCATTACGTTGAGATGGGATTTGGTGTAAAGTGTGTTGATAGTATTGATCCTAGAGGACCTGCTGCTAGTTGTTACATTGCTTATCGACTTGGTTTTATAACTTGGTAAGTGTTGTTATCGTCAATTTAGCTATTATGGATAAATTTCCTGTATGCTAATTATTCGTTATTATGGTGTATATTCATTATTCTATATGTCATTAATACATTTTACGTTCTATGCATATTTTCACTAGACCTATTAACATTTCTTATGTCCTTTTATTGGAAGGTTATTATATTGGCTTAAGAGCAGACCTTTGGTTTTTATGAGGGTGAAGAAGTTAACATGGCATATTGCATATGCCATGTTCACTAAGCATCATGCATAACACAATTCGTGGTGGATTTAAGATAAAGCTGTAAGCCTAAAGTGTATTTTATTTAACTTATTAATATGTATGCCTTATGGCATTACACCTTGGACTAACACATCCTATGGTATATGTATTATTGTAATCTTACCATAATGCCAACTTTTTAATACGTTAACATTGTGATAGAGTTTGGGTGGCGACATAACATATGGTAGAAACCATATTAGAAGAGTTTAAGCTTTCATGTGGGAGGTGGTTATATGTTGTAATGCAGCGAAATGTAAACTATAGAGAGTGGGTTTTGTATGGATTTAATGGTATCTAGTTGGTGCATTCAATGCGTTTGGATAAACGTGACAGCCTTCCCTTAGGCTTGGATCATGATGGTTTTGTATTGTTTATCATTCAGGGTTTTGCACTTTGCCTCTACATAGGGGGAAGACCATGGAGGCGACCTCCAAACTGTGAGGTATGTCCTCGTTGGGTTTATACGCCTGCACATTGGTTTGGTTTGATGTTTGAGAATGGCCATACTTCTCATCCCCATTTCGATTGCACTTTGCAAGTGCTGAAAGGATATCAGGAAAAGCGTGGCTTTAACTTCTATGGGATCGAAATGTTTGCAATCATGGCCATGGTAAGCCGGTGAGCAAGTTTTTACTTGCTACCTTTCAGCCATCTTGGGCAGAATGCACATAGATTGTTGCTTGGTTGGGGTTTTATGCTGTGGGTTTCGATGTGGGGTTTACAATTTGCCTTTGGGAATATGATTACAGACTTGGATTTAATGGCTTCGTCCATGAAGTGAAGAATCACGTTTCCTCTAGTTTTGTGTGTAAATTCTTAGGTTTTTAGTGATTACATGGTTCGGGCCTTTGAGCCATGGGCTGCACCATTGCTTGCAATGGTGACATAACCCATTGGCATGTCCGTAAGACTTTGTTTTGGCTTTGGAAACAACTGGATGGATACTTTATGATTTTTACCCTGTTGTGTATGACTCTTTATACTCTGAAAAATTAATGAAGGACATATGTCATTTTTGGCTTACTGTGTTTGTAAATGAATGTGCTAATTTATGGTTTTATATTTTGGTTTGGACACAGGCATTCACCTTCATTTGAGGTCTGTGTATTATGTATATTTTAATCGATGTATTATATGAACAGTGTGGGTGGTTGAGAGGCCAAGCCGTAAATGGATTGAGCCTACCCCATCGTGGGTGCGATAACTCTATGTTATTATTTCATTATTGAAGAAAATTTTAATGTGTAGTGTAGGGGTGATTTTTTAGCAGAGTAATTACTTCTAAGACTCACTGTGTGATTTAATTTGGCATGACCGTAACTTATGTGAGTGTTGTGCATTCGTTTGTTTTGTAGAGGCCAGGGTTTAAATATCCTTGATGGCGTTTGTTGTATTAACGAGTAAATGGACTCTGTGTATTTATATTAAAACTCGGTCGAGGCCGTGATTGGTTTAGGGTCTTAGGACCTCGACGTTAACATATGCATTTGTTATTTATATTGTATTGGATGTATTTTAATAACCACATTCCACATATGATTTGATGTATAGTGTGCAATGTGTAAGAAATGATTATGGATTTCATTGTTGTTTTGTACATACAATTCTTATGGTATGTTATTATGGCTTTGCCTTGGGTCTAGACATCCATGGGAATCGATGTCGAGACCTCTATTGGAAAGCAAGGTTTTAATGTAATGTAATGAATGTATTTTAGTAAATAAAAAAAAATTGGTCTTGCATTCCGACAAAATTCGATTCCTATTCGTGTTTGCAATACATGGATTTATAATATGATTTTGATGTTATTTTAATAAAATATGATTACTGTATAAGATGTATTATTTTAATTTGGTTATGGTAATATTTGATGAGTTATGTAAATTTTGTTTATGGTTATGTATAGATGGAAAATAGACAGGACTGTTGATTCTTTTGTATGAATTATGAACAAAGATTTGTAAAGGACCACATGGATGGTCATGATGTTTCCTTCATTTATTTAGTTTTGACACTGATAATTTAGATGCAAAGTTTCGATACTAGTATATTATTATTATGGAAGACCTTGAAAGGTCTTAGAGGAGTTACTTAATTTTGGATTTAAATGTATATATAGTTTTCATAAATGTTTATACTTGATGGCCTTATCTGTATATATATATTTATCTATAAAGTAGTTCTATTTGTAAGTAATACCATAAGGTAGCTAAATAGTATATTT
>LPNX010629781.1:345594-382732 GCA_001517045.1 Pseudotsuga menziesii
TCTTAACCCAAAAAATCCCTCACTTAGCTCTATATGGCCTACACCACCCAAGGACACCCTTACACAACCCTTGTATCACTCTATTAGACCCCCACACCCTAACAAAGGCTTAAGAATGAAGAAAATGGCTTAAAAACCCCAAAAAGGAGCCTAAATAACTCTTCTAGGGGCTAAAGCCTCTAAAAAGGGGCTAAAACCCCTCAAAGGAGCCTAAAACCCTAAAAGGAGCTAAAGTTAGGGAAAAAGGGGCTAAAATCCCCCAAAAGGGGCTAAATCCCAGACCAAGGGCTTAAAACCCTAAGACCCCAAAAAAAGCTATAAAAGGAGGGTGGGGGGTCACTCTCAAAACACTCCTCTCTTGCATACTATTATGCTGCTCGTGGATGCCTTGAGACCTTTTTACCTCTCAAGCCACCCACATTCCCCTCTCTTCCACTCATCTTACCCATTGAGCCATAGCTCTTCCATTGCTGAGTGAGATAGGGAGGTGCTTCTTCTAGCTAGGGCATGGTGGCCCATTTCACCAAAGGAGAGGTATAACATAGTATTGTTTATGTATTTGATTTGTAAGTTTAGTTTTTTTCTAACCATTAATTATTTGCAGGTTTGATTTCTAACATGTTTTGCAGGTTTATTTCTGTTTAATATTTGTTTGCAGGTAGCCAAAGTGAAGCCCTAAACTTGTTTGCAGAGGGGCTCACAGCCATACTCTTTCTTGTTCTTTGCTTTCTTTTTGTTCTGATTTTGTTTCTACATTTTCCACATGTAGGAACCTACCCTTCTGTCTTATAGATAGAAGGTAGCCATTCCTGCCCCTGTAGCAAGGAGAAATCCATGCTACAGAACTGGTGACCATACGAGGTCGATCCCACAGGATCCTTGGTTGAGTTTTTTTAATTTCAAGTTTGTTTAGTTTATTCCATAGTTTTTAAAATTTCTTGTCAAATATAGCTTAGATCTAGTTTATTTTCAGTTTTTATTGTTGCCGAAGCCTCTGCAAGGCAAATCCGAGTTTGTTTGGCCACAGTACAGGTTACTGCCGGCTAGATCTTACTCAGGATCAGAAAAACTCCAAATCCAGGGTAGGTCACACTTATCGGGCCTAAACAGGGGATGACGTTGCTCTTTTAGGCCTCACAGGTACGACCAGGTCGCCCTTCCCCCCCCTGAAAGGTGTGACTTCACTTAGAACAACAGATCACTCATTAGAGTAAATTTGGGGTCTAAATGGGCCATATAAGAAAACATGCCAACAATAAATTTTGTGAGTTGGAATTCAAGAACCAATATAATTTCAATAAAATAAGTCAACCATAATGGTTGAATTGACATATTTGTCATAAAAGAAAACTATTTTTTTTGTTCGTATTTTCGACATATCTCCCTGTGTTTTTACTCAAATTCCGAGCGGGAAAGCTCATTGGATGCATAATTTATTTCCGCATCCAATGAGTACCCATGCTGCTTACTTTTGATAGACCCTGCTACCCCAAAAACAAGAAATACCTGAAAAAACGTAATGATGACATCATCATCATGTTTTTTCATGTATTTATTGTTTTTGGGGTAGTGGGGTCTATAAAAAGTATGTAGTGTGGGTACTCATTGGATGCGGAATTAAATTCCACATCTAATGAGATCTCCCACTTGGAATTTGAGTAAAAACACAAGGAGATATGTCAAAAATACGAACAAAAAAAGTAGTTTTTTTCATTCTTCCTCCAAAATTAATAACTATTATTTTATTATTTTCCTTAGGAGGCCCATTTTGGACCTCAAATTTCCTCTAATGTCTGTCTATGAAATCTGTGCAACCCCCTCGCCTGTTTCTAAAAATTTTTTGCGACCCCCTCACCGAATTTGACCCGAAACGGGAAGTCTGTCAATCAGTAGTTAATTTTCAATTTATTAGGGACTGTCAGTGTGGATTAGCTGCCTCTGTCCAGCACAATAGTCCTATTTATGTTTCTGTTTTAATTTACTACAATTTCATGAACAAACAAAGTGTAAATTCAAAGAAATTTTTTTAATGGCTTAATGAATGTAGCTTAACTAAAATTGACATAAAATTAACAATCTTGGTTACCCTTCCTCCTCTACACAGTCATCACCCTTTGGGGCATTCTAGGATATGACGAAGGGCACAAATCGTATAGTCCTAGGCCCTTCACTAAATATTGTTCTAAACCATTAAAAATGGATGACTTGGAAGGTAGAGGGGGTAGAGAAGGAGGGATTCTCATGGTGCTAAGCGTCCTCCCTGTTGACCAACTTGGAATCTGGGAGGTGACCTGTGGATCCATGGATGGAATTAGTCCCATTTTTTTGAGATCCCAACACCTTCTCTTAGTCAAAGAAGAATATAGGTGTAAGGTAGTCACTTAGTTAGGCCATCAACATTCAAGGTAAAAACAATTGTATCTATTTACAAGTTTCTGATTATTTACTGCTTGTATTCATAATGATATGAAATATACCACAATATGATGAATTCATAAACCATTTGCAGCCACCTAGTACCAGAAAGACACAAAAACATATACACCATACCATTTAATCAACCCAACTCAGTTCATGATGCTGAGAGAGCCCTTAAAATTTATCAATTTACACTAAGCTCAAAAAATCTACACTCTTTGAGGACATAAATCCTTGACTGCATTAACCATGGGAAGTACTTGGGCTCGGCCCAAAAACTCATTGTGAGGAGTACCACAGGAACCCCAAAGTAGCTGGCCGCTGAGAGGAATTTCCAAGCGAAACGGGAAATGACCCCCACCGATTAAGTAGAAACACCCATGAGGAAAAATCCAATCACTGTCTTCTGGAAATATTGGTGGCTGAGTGATCACCTACAACCAATAGGAAGCCATTGAAACCAGGGTCCAAACATCATTCCCACCAGTTTGATACAGTCTAAAACAATTGATCCCCCACACTCTTCCTCGTGCCTAAGAGGCAAACCACCACCATTTGGGACATTAAACCGACACCGTCGAAACCGTTCTCAATGACCTCTCACACCATCAAAAGGCCACACAACCTATGATTCAGATTCAGACCCATATCAGTCTAAACCAAACCTCCATACTACACCATCAAGCCCCATGGCTAGTGCAAACCTGGATCCATTTTTCAGCATATCCATAGCTAGTGGACCCATGTCCACACCACAAGATGTCACTAACAATCCTCCAGGTGGCCCAAGCATGGTCATGAAAACTATCATCAGTCAATTGTCACCACCCATAGTAACCACTCAGGCTGTCCCACCTGCATCACTTGCGGGTAGTGGACCTTCCACATATACTTCCCCTCCTGTCACACAGGGGGGCAGTGCCCCATCCACATACACTATCCTTCCTATCACACATGGGAGCAGTGTCCCTTCCATCCACACTGTCCCTCACACCACACTTGTGGGAATTGGCCCATGTACAATGGTGCCACCACAAATACCCCCAGTTATGCAAGTACATTATTCACCTGCAAACCCCACAACCATCCCTCCCCCATCTCACATTAACCTAGGGTCAAATATACCTTTCATGAACTATCTTAACTTGCCTGATTTTGCTCGATAGACAAACGAACCCATTCGCCATCAAGCTTTTTGGCCTCCCATGCCAACCAAGCTGCCATCAGACATTCCCAAGTTTGAAGGCAAGGCAGGGGAATGTCCCCAAAACCACATCATGACATTCCATCTATGGTGCTCATTAAACAACATCGTAGATGATTCCATCAGGCTGAGGCTATTCCAACGCACCCTTACAGGTGCTACGGCTAAATGGTACATTGAGCTACCGCATGCCAAGTACTCGGATTTCAACTCCTTAGCTTTCATGTTCCTGCAGTATTTCCAACTCCCCATCAGATATGACAAAGGAGTGGAGATCCTATTATCCTGCTGCCAAAGCACTGTGACATATATAACCGATCACATCCATGAGTGGCGACGACATCGTATTTTGTGCAAAATCCAACTTGATGACAAGATCTTCTTGGATTGGTTCCTGAAGACCTTGCTCCCGCCCATAGTAAAGGACTTCGCATCCAAACATCCCCAATCCAAAGAGGAGGCCATATTGAAAGCCCAACAGTTTGACCTGATTGACGCTCAATCTGGATATCTGTACACCGTCATTCCAGATGCTCCCCGCCTGGTTACCTCCTATCGGGATGCACCGGGGGAATCCCATGCTGCAGACGACATCATAGGCTCGGTCTCCCAACAACCACAACACCGTTTGACACCACTTTTCGTTACACCACAACTAAGCAACACTACTAGTGTTTCTTACCAAAACCAAAATCTGGACTACACCAGAATGATGTCCCAGTCCGGAGCAACAACTTCCTATGCACAACCTATGCCACCGCAGTAGGTTTAGGCCATGGCATGGCCAACACAGCAGTACGCGGGGAAAATGCCCACATTTGTGGAACCATAGCCCACCCAAATTTATTATGCACCACTAGTGCAAGCAGTTCAAGCCCCTGTCCCTGCTCAACCTGCTCTGTTGGGACAAGTATTTCACAACAAAACTATCCCAACCAACCTTCCCCCAACAATCAACGAGGGAAAGCTAGAAATAATTGGCCCCAGAACCAAGCCAATAAGAAACCATAGGGAGCTGGTCAATAACCAAACCCTCCCAACAATGCCACGGCAAACTGAACCTCCCAAAACCCCCCATGACAAAATGCACCAAGATGCAACACCCCGTTGCGCACAAACCAACGCTACACACTCTGCGACATCTATGGGAAATACACATTTGAGTCTCCCCTCATGGGTCACGCTAAGCAGGCCATTCAGAACGAGGCCCAGCAGGCTGCCGATTCTACGAACCAAGCCCAACCCAACTCAACACCACAAGGACCTCCCCCCATGGTGCTTCAAAACCCACTACTAGTCCAAGGATTGGTGGTAACCGCACCCCCTCCCCATGCCAATCCCAACACTCTAGGGGCACCTCCCATGGCAGAAATAGGTCTCCACCACCTGCTAGCCATGACGACTAAAGAGGTTAACCTACAAACCAGACGAAATCAGTACGGTAACACCATCGAACCCGCTGACACATCAATGAAATCTACATCCAAAATTGTCAACCTACCTCTTTAGTTACCCCCATTCCCCCGCACCCCCATACACCAAGTGGCCAACAACGCCACAACTAGAGCTGCTCTCAGCTATAGCATTGTGGATGATTTGGCCCAAACACCAACAACCATGTCCACTCTGGAGGTACTCAAAATGTGCCGAATGCAGCAGAAAGTGTTACTAGCTTCCCTTGGGGCCCTAGACCCCTCCGACTCCAAGTTGATCACATTCAACATGGAGAATGGATAACTGCACATGCCATCAACCATCGCCTTCCAAATCCTGGTGTCTATCCGAAATTTGGTTGTGCATCGGTGCATAGTGGATGAGGGGGCATCCACGTGCATTATGTCCACCCTGGTTTGGCAGAAACTTGGATCCCCAATTTTGCAACCATCCTCCACAACTCTGCGGGCTTATGATGGCCATCCCACTAAATCCCGAGGAATCCTCCCCCATGCCCCCATCACATTAGCTAGGAAGACAATGTTGATCAACATAGAGGTTGTCAACGCTCAAATGGACTATAACCTTCTCCTTGAAAGAAATTATATGTACGCCATGAGAGCGGTCGCATCAACTGTCTTCCATCTCATGATGTTCCCTCACGAAGGGAAGATCGTGATGGTTGATCAACTCACTTATCATGATTCACAAGGGTTAAAGACACCCACCAATTTTATCCCTACCATCACCACCATTGAGCCACAAGGGACAACCACACACGCCAATGTCGTCGCTGCAATCAATACCATGGTTGACAACACACCAGCCTCCCCATTGTTCAATGCGGGTCCTGGGTTGTTTTTCGATACCACTATGATGGATCATTTCCCCTTGGTGTCACCACCATTGACACAAAATGAGACTTCGGCCTTATGCATGGTCTCATCCAGCATCGCTGCACCCAAACAACAAGCACAACCGCAACCCCAACCCCAACCAAAACACTTTCCACAGCTGCAACACCAACAACAGCCGCAACATCATTTGCAGCAGTAGCATTTCGCTTAGCCTCAACCACAACTGCATCCCCACATGAAATTAGCAGGGAGTTATCTAGGCTCATCTCCATTCCATACGATTCCCTTTCTCTTCCCCCCGCCTGGTGTCATGAGCAAGCCGGTAATGGCCACCTTTAGCCTACCTAACTTTACATTGGGAATTCCAGTGTGGTATCTTGATCCACCAGCTCAACCACCAATGCCCCAGGTTGTTTTAACCCTGGTGCAACCCATTGTGGTCAAGTCTCACCCTCCACCTGACACGCAAAATCCAAACACCATACCTGCACCCACACTGCCCCACCCTAAAAGGGCGAGGGGAAAGAATGCAAAACCTACCGCAGAGCTGCAACAAGTCCCACCTTGCACCGTCTGCAAGCAATAGGGCCATCCAACTTAGAATTGCCCTGAAATCCCAATGATCTGTGCGCATTTGGATTCCATGGATACAAATGAAAACCTCCCCATGGTCGAACTCCCAACCACGTCGACAGTCAGAAACAAGGCATTGAGAACAAACCATGCTTGTTCCCTTTGCAGATTGTATGGACACTATTCTCACCATTGCCAAGACTTTCCTGAGTTTCGAATGGCTCCAGTTGACCTTCATCAACATTCCCTTGAATCTGAGATCACTCTGATTGAAGACGTTCACCCCCAACCTCCTTCTTCAGACACCATGTCCATTTACATGATGTCCAGTTCTACAGACCCTTTTGTCTCCACCACCACCAATAGTCCATCAGACCTGTCTCTTCCGTTGTTTCCGCAACCGCAGCTCCATCCGTAGTCGCAACCTTAGTCGCAACCTCAACCTCAGTTATAAGGGAAACAGTGTGGTTCATTCCCGATCAACATTTTCCTTTTCCTTTTCCTACCATCTGAGATCATGAGTAAGTTAGTCTTGGCAACCTGCAATCTACAGGATTTCACACTGGGAGATCCTGTGTGGTACGTTGAACCACCTACCCTACCTCTAAGGCCCCAGGATTTTTTGATTCATGTCCATCCAATTGAGATGATGTTGCACCTACCTCCAGGTCCATCAAAGACTCCTCTTGTCTCCAGGCCTACCCCTCTTCCTCCAACACAGACTGGGGGAAAGGCCACGAAAAACACAACCAATACCATTTACATGATCGCTAGCACCAATTTCCCTTTTGTCTCATTTGCTGTGGAAGATCTCATGTTTAACAAACAAATTTTGGGACCGCTTCCCAGAAGTTACCTTGATATACAAGCCACAACATGGCGATATGAGTGTTTGCAGACATGTACTTGTATCACTCTTCCCTATCTTTACTCATGCAAGTTTTCATACGACCACCCATTAAGGGTTACCATTTTGCTTTTTTGTTTTGCATTTTTAACACATAGTTGCCTTCTCCATCCACCGCACCTCACGTGGGTCTCTCGACCATTGTTCACAAAATGATTTATTTTTCTTGCATGTATTCGACATATAAGTGCCACCAGACTTGCACTCACATCGCATGTGGTCAAGTCCATCCACCACAACTCACACATAGCTCTCTTGACCTCTATTTGAGAGCCACCTTGGTTTGCGTGTCTCTGCCACACCGACTCACGAGCCTCTGTCGTAATCTATCCCGTGCTTGTATTAGTATGTTTGAGAGCCTTATGCTCCATCCATACTGCGTTGATGACCTTTGGACCACTATCCACCATCCCGACATGGGGCATCACCTGTGCCACCGTAGTCGGTTGACCACATTGGAGTTACATTTAAGCTCTTTTTTGACTCTTAAAAACAATGAAAAGATTGTTGAGGACAACTGCTTCCTTTCTCGCTTACTAAAGTATAGGAAAGGGTGTCTACATCGTCTCGTTTACCTCCTTTTGCAGATCATGTAGACCATTAAATGAAAAGGACCACCTTGGCATATTCAAGCCAAGATTGTTCCCCTCTGCATACTTTTATGCTTTCTTGGGCAGAGGGGCCGCACTTTATGAAAGAGCTCACCATGGGTTGTCATTAATCTCTTTTTCGTCCTTCTCATCAAGAAAAGATTACCGAGCAAACTTGGTTTCATTCATGCTCGTAAAAGTATTTGAATGACCGTCCAGTTAGAACAGGTTTAACCTATTCTGGCCTGATTGGACTACCAACGGTAAAGAAGTCTCTCATCCCCTACAGGATGGGTGAGCTCTCCTATGTATACTTTTATCCTTTTTGGGCATAGGACACTACCAACGAAAAAGAGCCCGCATTGGAGTCTTCTTCGTGCTTTCAGACTCTCTAAAATTTAAAGCACCATCGAGCATTTACTTTCTCAAGCTCGCCAAAAAATCCACGAGATCGTACCATAATGGTGTCCCTAGACACCACCCCACAGAAAAAAGTTTGGTAGCATTCCCCCTTTGGTTCGGCTTTGTTTAGAGTACTCTACAATGTGTCTTCCTTGGATCCCATCAATATCAAAAGTGTCCACCTCCTCCAAGTTTTTTCCATCTGCAGTAACATTCTCGGTATTACAGCCATGATCCCATTCCCATGAGTCAAGTTTCATTTGCTTCCTGGTCTGCCCTACCGTGACACTCTAAACAAAGGAAGTTTGAGTCTACCACACTCCCCCTACCCCTGTTCAATTCTTTCCCTCCCACTCCCCCCCCATTTAGTGGGTTAGTCCTCAAATTGTCTCACACCTTTCGGTTATTTCCCCTGTGCTCCTGGTCAAGGAAACACCATTCCCTTGACTAGGGGCAGGTCTCCCTCTGTCGACAACAACACACATATTCTAGAGGATAGACCCAAAGGTCCCTGTATCCTAGTTTCATTAACCTCATTGATGAGTTCCTTGGACCACTTGAGAAGAGTCCTTAGTGCCTCTCAGAATGGTTGTTTCTCACGTACTCGAATTCAACTACATCATCGCACCGTTGAGATTCGTACAGGGTTTGGTCTGTGCAGTATTTGGTCGAAGACCCCAGATGTCACCTGACTCTAGCATAGTGATGAGTCTAGTCGAAGGACCTAAACAGGTTATGTCCCTTGTGATTTCTGGGTTGCATTGGAGACAATGTTCAAAAGCCCCAGTAGTGCTTCTATATAGATTCATGAATAATGCAGCATACTTGTACCACAGAGACTCTGATTCTCAATCAACGAGTCCATACAACTATGTACCATCCTAGATCCAATAGGTCGTCAATCATGAAGATATGGCATTCCATGAGAATTCCATTGGTCCAATGTACTAGATCAATATTGTATTCAACCTCACATTAAGGCAACCATTATTGTACCATCATTTGTATCCGATCGACTCTTGTATTTTAGAGCATAGATCAAATTATTCTTTGGACATTGTCACGAGCATGGGGATGCCTGCCTCATCCATATACATGTTGCACATTATTTGTATCTCACCCATTGATGGGAACCATATTAATACAAAAACCAAAATCCACCATGCCCCATCCCCAGAAGCACCACCTCTACGCAGCAAATCCTATGATGGTTGTCGACCATATGATGAGCTCCTGCCCTCACACATCAGGGGGCAATCCGTGAATCCAAAAAAACCCTCACTCAGCTCTATATGGCCTACACCACCCAAGGACACCCTTACATGACCCTCATATAACTCTATTAGACCCCCACACCCTAAAAAAGGCTTAAGAATGAAGAAAAGGGCTTAAAAACCCCAAAAACGAGCCTAAATAACTCTCCTAGGGGCTAAAACCTCCAAAAAGGGGCTAAAGCCCCTCAAAGGAGCCTAAAACCCTAAAAGGAGCTAAAGTTAGGGCGCAAGGGGCTAAAATCTCAAAAAAGGGGCTAAAGCCCAGACCAAGGGCTTAAAACCCTAAAACCCCAAAAAAAGCTGTAAAAGGAGGGTGGGGGGTCACTCTCAAAACACTCCTCTCTTGCATACTGTTATGCTGCTCGTGGATGCCTTGAGACCTCTTTGTCTCTCAAGCCACCCACATCCCCCTCTCTTCCACTCATCTTCCCCATTGAGCCATAGCTCCTCCATCGCTGAGTGAGATAGGGAGGTGCTTCTTCCGGCTAGGACATGGTGGCCCATTTCACCAAAGGAGAGGTATAATATAGTCTTGTTTATATATTTTATTTGTTATTTTAGTTGTTTTCTGACCATTAATTGTTTGCAGGTTTGATTTCTAACATGTTTTGCAGGTTTATTTTTGTTTAATATTTTTTTGTAGGTAGCCAAAGCAAATCCCTAACCTTGTTTGCAGAGGGGCTCATGGTCATACTCTTTCTTGTTCTTTGCTTTCTTTCTGTTCTGCTTTTGTTTCTACATTTTCCACACGTAGGAACCTACCCTTCTGTCCTATAGATAGAAGGGAGCCATTCCTGGCCTTGTAGCAAAAAGAAATCCCTGCTACAATAACATTTACAACCCAAGGGAGTATTGAAGAAAATACAAACCCTAATAGGGTCTAGCCATAAAATCAAATACATAGGGTTAGTAGATATATTGAAAACATTCATCTAACATATCCATCATTTAATATAGAATATAACATAGAGAGTCTAGGGTTAGATTTTAATAAATGTAACCCTAGGAGATATGGACAGAACCATCATTTCTAGGGTTAAAAATATATAAATAGAATTTATATAAAGCAACCGACATTTACTCTAGAAATGAACTTGACATACTAATAACTCATACCTGTAATTTTTCTTCATGAAGCTCCTTTAATGGATGAACCTGCACACATTTTAAATAACTGACATTGTTAATTTAAGACAGATCCGACCTCTGATTTTGATGACCAAATCACTTGGGAACTACCACGTTCCTCCCAACCATGACCCAGCACCATTCCTAGTTCTAATCTGGATCCCCCTGAGCTGGACTCCAACATGCAAGTAGCTTAGAGTTCCTAAGGTAGGGTTTCCTAACAGGTATTCAGTTCTGAATCAATCCTCTTTCTCTTACAGGAGAAATTTCTCCACAAAAACACTTGAGAGCAAAAAAAAGAAGAATAATAATTCTCCAAAGATAAAAATTAGAACCCCCAATCCTTTGCTTGGCTTAAGTCTTTATAGACATAATTTTTAGTCAAAGGGACAGTTAAATCAAGAAACCTTGTTTTCTTGATTTAACCCTTTTTAATTACTGGGTAATTTTCAATACTTAACCTAGGAACTGTTAACTAGTTCCTAGTTAAACATTCATAGGTATTATACTATTTATTAACCCTTTAATAATAAATAATAATGGATGGATCTTCTCTTCTTTCTTTTATTTAATTATATATTTAATCACAATTAATTCTGTATACATATTATGTATAAAATACATAGTATTATAAAACTTGTTAACATTTGTCTCTAGGCATCATATACGATGATCTTTCGACTAAATGACACTTCTTCATTAAGGTCAAGTAGGTAGATGGTTTAGGTCTACTAGGCTAGGTAACTCTAAACATCATTGCATGTTGGATTTCCCTCATATAATGTGGTAGCTCTTCAGTACTTTGATGAGAATACAAAAATTCAAAATTTCATTTAATCACTTATAAATAAGTATGATGAGATCAATATTTTTCTCGAGTCATTTTCACTCGAAAGTTATTAAATTCTTTTCAGTAACCCATAGTTCTTACCAAATCCCATACTCAATGCCTATAGCAAGGAGTTACAAACATAGTGCAATTCCAGAGCTTTCGCTCAACACTAAATGTTAGGATGTACTTGTACGATACACCTACGGATGCAATGGCCAAGGATCCGATGCTCTAGAGCTTATGCTCAACATCAACATGGAAGGCTCTAGGGATTATGCCCAACACATCCAATTATCTTCTCATGTGTTCCATAGCTTCTCGCTCAACACAATTCATGAATCACTCAAGTGTTCCAGAGCTCCTTGCTCAACACAAAACATCTCATCAATCATGTGCTTCAGGGTCCACACCCAACACAACAAGCATATATGCATATCATCAATAACTGACTTATGCCCAATATGTAAAACAAATACTCATGTTCATATGCAGTGGGGTCCTTGACCCAATATAAAATAAAACATCAAGGTAATCATCATAATCAATAGACACATGCCTATAAGTGTTAGGTCCAAAATTTGGGATATTAAAACTTCCTTTTAAAGGACCATGTGTTTTAATTAATTTTGTCATGGCCGTGATTACTACACAGGGGCAGAGCTTAAGTCTTACGACTTAGATGTAGCGTAGTTGTTTCTTATTAAAATCATTGAGGTTAATAATAACGTAGCCCGCATACGCTGTATGCATAGCGTGGCTGTGATTTATTGTAAACAAATACCCACAGGGTTCAAATCCTGTTTGTGGTTGATGTAACGAGTTGTATTTTTATATGGATGTAAGTTGGGGCTTGGATTCCCATAGAATTCAATTACTATTCACCCTTGTAATTACTTTGGACTGTGTAGATATTTGGATATGGTTTATTCATGAAAACAATTTGTATGTAAGAAATTATATTGGGGTTTTTAATATGATGGTTTTGTGGTTATGTAGCGATTAGAATTGATAGTATACAGGATTCGTTCCTATGACCTTTACTAAGTGCATTAATTAATGATTATGTTATTATTTTGGTTACTTGTCTTATTATGGATGCGAGCGATATCTAAATGAGACTATTTGATTTTTATGGCATAATTTTTGGTTGTGTGGATTTATGTTATAAGACTGTGGATTTTAAATAATGAAAAGAGACTTGATCTTTGGACCAAAGAATGGTCAAGATATCCACTATGTTCATTGTTTATGATGATGTTAATTTTAATGGAATGCTTTTGCAGTTATCTTGTATTTAAATATGTATACCTTGGAAGGTCTTTACTAGTGTATTTATCTTAGGAATAATTATAGTTTGTACTTAATTGGTTAGATTCATAAATCCATTTAATAATTGTTAATGTATACTTATAGATAGTATTCTGATCTATTTACTGGTGATATACACACACACACACACACACACACACACACACACACACACACACACACACATATATATAGTAGTTAAGTTTGTAGATAATATCTTAGGTTATCTAGGTTGTAAGTTTATACTTATAGATATATATATGTAACTTAGCTCTGAACTAGTTTATGTAAATCTAAAACATGCCTCTGCTGACAAATGGAATATGTCAATAGAGTATAATGACCAAAGGAGTAGATAAGTAATAGATCTAGAATAAAACTTAGTTTGTACTTAACCCAGTTTCATCAATAAAAATAATACAGGAATTAAAAATAGGGTGCAGAAACGTTGATGAACATTTGTAAATAAATTAAACTTGCAAAAGTAAATCAATAAATAAACACTGGATAAACCTCATATAGAAAATCACTTACAACTTAGGGTTAATATTTTAAATGCAAACCCTAGCAGATTTAAACAGATAAACATATACACAGGGTTAGGAAATGCAATGTAATCATTTACCTAACATAGCTAGCATTTATTCTAGGAAAGTAGAATAGACAGTTTAGGGATTCATACCTATAACTTGAAGCTATATTAATGGATGAACCTACACACTCAAATAACAAGCATTACCAATTCAAGGCAGATATGAACTCTATTTTTTATTACCAAATCACTTGGAACTACCATGTTCAACCCAACCATGACCCAGAACCATTCCTAGTTTTAATCTGGACCCCCCCGCGCTGGAATCCAATATGCAAGTAGCTTAGAGATCCTAAGGTAGGGTTTCCTATCTCGTATATCAGGTCTGGATCAATTCTCCTTTTTCCTTTTAAGAAAATGTTCTCCAAGAATTCTCTTGATAGAAAAATAGGCAGAAAATGACTCCTCCAAATGATATATTAGAACCCCAAGCCTTTCCTGGGCTTGAGTCTTTATAGACAGACTTTTCATTCAAAGGGACAATTAAATAAAGAAACATTGGTTTCTTGATTTAACCCTTTTCAATTACTTTGGGTAATTTTTAATATTTTTAACTTAGGAACTTTCAACTAGTTCCTAATTATACTTTCTAGGTTTTGGATTATTTATTATCTTTACATAATAAATAATAATGGATGGATATTTTCTTTCATTCTTTCATCATTAATATTATAAATATATTTAATTCTTTATACATACCATGCATAAAGTACATAATAATATAAAACTTGTTAACATTTGTCTTTGGGCATCATATACCATGGTCCCTAGACTTAATGACACTTCTTCATTAAGGTCAAGATAGGTAGAAGGTTAGGTCTACTAGGATAGGAAACTCTAAACATCCTTGCATGTTCGATTTTCCTTGTATAACGTTGTAGCTCTTTAGTACTTGATGAGAATACAAAAATTAGAGATTTCATTTAATCACTTATAAATAAGTATGATGAGATCAATATTTTTCTTGAATCGTTTTCACTCGAAAGTTATTAAATTATTTTCAGTAACCCCTAGCGCTTACCATAGCCCATACTCAATGCTTTAATAGGGAGTTACAACTTAGTGAAATTCCATATCTCTTAGCTCAACACTAATGCTAGGATGTACTTGTATGATACAACTAGGGATACAATGGCCAAGGATCCAATGCTCCAAAGCTTATGCTCAACATCAACATGGAAGGCTCTAGGTCTTATGCCCAACACTTCCAATTATCTTTTCATGTGTTCCAGAGCTTCTTTTTCAACACAAAGGTAAGTACCCATGTTCTCCATAGCTTCTCGCTCAACAAAAATCATTAATCACTCATGTGCTCTAGAGTTCCCTGCTCAAAACAAATCATCAATCACTCATGTGCTCTAGAGCTTCCTGCTCAACACAAAACATCTCATCAATCATGTGCTTCAGGGTCCACGCCCAACACAAACAAGCATATATATATATATATATATATATATCATCAATAATTGGCTTACACCCATTATATAAAAAAAATCATCATGTTCATATGCAGTGGGGTCTCCAACCCAATATATAAAAATAAAACATCAAGATAATCATCATAATCAATAGGCACATTCCTATAAGTGTTAGGTCCAAAATTCGAGATATTACAATCATGGTTCGAGCTCTCCATATCATTGAAAACATATCCGATGGCTCCATTATATATATTCATCACCATAAGAGTTCCAACAACCCAAAAGAGGGGTACAAAGACCTCACCACTAGTTTGCAACACCTTATGGGATTCATATGCATGATCACAAGGATACTACATGCAAATGACCATATAGAGTCCAAAGAACATCAAATCACCATATGTGTGTGTTTAGGACCTAAAATTTAGAGGAAATCAAGAAAACCATAATAATTGGTTCCAAGATGCCACCATAAGTGTGGGTTCCAATACCTAAGTCTCAACATGTAAGAGGATCAATATTTAATACTGTGGACTCAAGGACCCCACAAGAAATTAAAAACCTCAAGACCATCCAATGCAAACAATGTGATTCAACATCAACCGATCAAGGACTTTACACACATGAGCTAAATCATCCATCCAACAACCAATTAAGAGATGAAAACAAGTACAAGCATAACAAGAAGCACAAAGACCAGTAACCAAAGATCAACCATGAGTAAGGAACTCGATAATGGACTCAAAAGGGCTCCTATGACACAAACAACCACAAACTAAACACTAACCCTCAGGGGATCCACAAGGGTCACCAAGGACTCGATAGTTGGAATCAATGACCAGACACATTGGCATCAATGACAGCTTAATCAACAAACAGTTGATGGTTGGTGTGGCCCATGCTAGGTGCTATTTTCAGGTGATTTTGTTGGCTTAGATTCCCTTGGGTCATGGTTTTTAAAGGCCACTCTCACAAGTGAGGGATATTCTAGCAACCAAATATATATATATATATATATATATATCATTTCATTTAGCTTTTTATGAATTTTGTTTATTTTTTTTTAGAGAAAGAAAACATGTAACTTGTTATTCAGAGGCATAATCAAAGTTACATAATCTTTACCTTAAGGTGAGTAGATATGAGAAGAAAAAAAAATATACAAGACTATCCCCAAAACCATAAATCCACAAAACGAAATAACAACATAATGCTGCTAATCCACCTAAATAAGCCCTCATATGCTAAAAGGATTACAAAAACCCAAAATCTACAAAGCTGAAACCAACAAAACATTCTAGTACATAAAACATATAAAGCCTCAAAAGACATAATAAGAACCATATTCCATAATCTCTTCATCCAAAATTTCCTAAAAGAGAATAGAACCAGACAGTTCTCCAAATGAGTGTTTTGAGATATCATCAACCTCCTGATTAAATATGTGATAAATGTTCCCAAAGGAGACCGAATAAAAAAATTGAATCACCATCAAAACCCGATTCGTCTAATATGACTATGACAAATAATACAATGCATTGTTTCCATTTACCCAATCAATAACCACTTTAGAATCTCCAACAACCCTTAGTTCTAGTATATCTCTCTTTTCGACAAACTAGAGCAGCCCCCAAAGTGCCATAAGTTCTGCAAAAGTATTAGTAACATGTCCAATTCCCATACTCAATCTTACAAAATTATTCTTTCTCAAATGCAAAATCGCACCAGCACCACACCAACCATCTTTACGGGCTCCATCAAAGAAACCAAGAGGAAAATTATCCAAAATTGAAGGCATGAAATTGACCTTTGGCATCTTTTCACCTTCAAATTTTTTCCATTCCTTCATAGCATCTGCAATCAAATGCCTTAAAATCCTGAAATATCTCTATATTTTGCATCTTCTAGATTTCTCAAAAAATGAAGATATGAATATCTTTACAATTTACCTTCAAGCTAATCCATTTCAACAATATGTCCTCAAGATTAGACCAAATCCAAGTAACATGTGTTATAGCGGATTTCACCACACTAGGTGAATCACACATTGTATGGCCTTCCCCTGTCCTGCTACAGACTCATTAGCCCCTATGGACCACTTTTTGTCTTTTGATGTGTCCTTGATCATCCCTAAAAACATAAGAAAAGTGATATACATGGATTTTTCCCTGATAACCGTGTACATACGCAGATATCCCCCCTATAGTCGCGTACATCAGGATGCGTGCATAATCCAAATCCTTTTGGAGTTTTCCTTGACTTCGATCCGACTCATATGACTCCTGGCCTTCCATATTCCTTGAGATCGCACGGATTCGACCCTTCATTATCCCTTGTGAATCTATATAAGGAACCCTTTGGTACATTGAAAGAGGAGGAGAAGCATAAGAGAGAATTGAGAGTAACGAAACTATAGTCCATTGTTTCCAAAACTTATGCTTGAGTCTGCATCGCTTTGTCCCTTGGAACACTGTTGTGTTCTTCCCAAGATTGCCTTTTTCTAGTAAGCTTGCTATCAAAGTGATGGAGGATTGAGGTGGTGGAGGCCCAAGTGGGGGATTCAGTTTCTTCGGTTCGCAGACGTGCCGTCAGAGGTTGTCACTTGTAATCTCTGATTCATATTAATAGAAATATCTTTTCCTGTCCAGTAATGTGTATTTGAATGAATATTGTGTCCATTGGAATATGTCAAATGCTTTTACGTTATTGATTATATATGCTAGAATAGATCTAACACCATGAAATATAGTATGCTTGTATTGTTTACTTGTTGTTGAGGACGTGTTATAGCAATTCAAGCTGAATATTGGAAAGCTCAACGGGGATCTACTTCAACCGTCCAGAATAAGGTATGAGGTTTGATCCTTTAGCGTTAGATGTTTTTATTTCTATTGCATATTGGGAAAGATTGATTTCTAGAGTCTAGCTGTCTGTTGTGGTACCCCAAGCCATAGGAAATTCTCTCCGTAACAGAATTGGTGACTCTACTGGGGATGTCCCTTGTTTTTCTTTGGGGTTGGGGGCACAATGGGATTGATATTATTGACTTGCTCTCTATTTCTCCTTGTTTCTGGGTTGCATTTTATAGTATGTTCATCCATTGACACTCCCTTTATTGGTTTGGCCTTAGCCTGCTTTTTACCACTGCCTTCTCTGTATATGCAGATTTTTGGCTAAAAGTCACGTACATACGTGGATTTTTGGCCAAAAGTCACGTACATACGCAGCTGTTCTTTATAAAGTTGCATACATCCTCCCTTTTGGTGAGTCTGATGTGGGAAGTTGATGGGTGGGTTGTGAGTGTGTTTGGGTCTTCCTTGGGTCTGAAGTTGTCTATTGGATGCTTCTTTTGTGACCAGAGACCGTTCGTTCCTATCTCAGGTATCATGTCTACACTGGCATATAGGTTAGGTTCACCACCATTTGCATTTTGCATGACCTTATGACCATGTCGCTGTATCCTTAGGTACGAACCCACTCTATTATGTCACGGAACCTTCTTGCTGCTTTAGAAGTGGCATGATATGAGTGGTAGAGCCTCACCTTACATGGGTACCCTAGTTAGCGCCCTATTGGTATTTGGTGCCCATGCTGATGTTTCTCCTTTTAGGGTGTGGGAGTCTGTTGTATAGTATTTCCATGACATTTCGCAAGAGCCTCATACTCCTCTTAATCTTATGCTGGCCATGTTCCCTCCAGACTCCCTTGTATCAAGTTGCGGATGCATTATCATGAGCTTTGCCTATCTTATTGAGCTTTACGCCGGCTCCCCTGACATTGCGTTTCAGCCATATAGCCCGAGCTTATCTCATGTCTAGCCATGCAGATCCATTTTTATATCCTTCGCAGCTTGATTTCCCTTTTTACCGGGAGGGGATTTTCCCCCGAGTGTCGATATCCTACACATGTATCCTTTCATTGAGCATAGGTATGTTCCACTGCTTGGAACTAGTTTTTTTTCCCTTATGACACTCGTCTCCTCCTAGTTTGTAACTATAAATCTAGTTTATTATTTTTTCAAGCTTTTCAAATAACTAAAAAAAGTTCAAAAAAAATAAAAAAACCAAAAATCCGGACAAGAAAAGATATTATCTTTGGCAGCTGTCGAGTCGTGTCGCCTTTGAACAGAGCACTCTATATCACATCCGTTGGTTGGGTTATAGTTTGACTTTAGGAGCTGTACTTGTTTATCTGAGTTTATCTCCACTGACTGGTTATGCTTCCAGTCCCTATGGAGCCTCTATTGATGCCTCATGCGTCATAGAGATGTACCAGTTTGTATATCGAGTCTATACTACCTTTATTTAGTCACCATACGCCGTTATGCTCTTGTTCGAAGGAAGTTGAAACCTGAGTTGGCCATTCCTCAGTTATCTTGACTTTGCATGTCGGCCATTCCCAGTACAGTTACTGGTTCGTGCACCTTATGATCGAGTCCTTCCACATTAGACAGCTTTGCTGATTACCTCATGTTGGATGATGGGGGATGCCTTAATTCCCTCCTTCCAACGGATTTCATCCCATCGACTTCAGATCATTTATTCTGGGATTGGAGTCTAGAGTCATTTTGAGTGCCTTGAGACTTGCAGTCATCAGTGGCAGGTTCTCTCGCCATCGACAGTTTTGGGAATACATCAATGTCCCCAGATCGATGGATTCTCTCAAGTGTTTGACCTCAACACATTTATTCACACTTGTTAGTTTGCACTCTAGTACCTTGATTCCCATTTTTATTATCGGTGGGTGATCTCGCGTCTGTTAACAGTATACATCAATGACCGGTAATAAGACGATGGACTACTATGTTCGACCTCAACACCTCTATTCGCATAGTAGGACATGTACTCGTAGCAGTTTGTGTAGAAGACCTTCCAGATTGGTGGCATCTCTTATATGCTACCTCCTTGATCGTGCCAGTGTTCATGAGATTTCAGCTCTTGTGACTTGTTCCAGTATATGTCAAACATTTCCAGCCACTATGGAGATCTTGATCTATTTTATATCTTTAGCCTTTGTGGAGATCATAGTCCTCTGTATATCTTCATCATGGATATTCTGATCTATGTATATTTTACGTGGCGATGACCACATATGTGTTATCATGTTTCATGCCTATTCATGGCCATTGTACTCTTATGTCTCCGGGACTGCTATATGTATTTGTAGATTATATGCAGAGTTGTATTATGGTACTATGCTGATTGGGTGGCTGGTCTTCCATTTGGGTACCTTCATCACTTCATTTCTGGGATGGACTTATAATGTATTTCGGCCATCGCATAAACCCTCTGATCTCATACATTAGGGGGCATCTGTTATAGCGGATTTCACCACACTAGGTGAATCACACATTGTATGGCCTTCCCCTGTCCCGCTGTAGACTCATTAGCCCCTATGGACCACTCTTTGTCTTTTGATGTGTCCTTGATCATCCCTAAAAACATAAGAAAAGTGAGATACGCGGCTTTTTCCCTGATAACCGCGTACATACGCGGATATTCCCCTATAGTCGCGTACATCGGGATGTGTGCATAATCCAAATCCTTTTGGAGTTTTCCTTGACTTCAATCCGACTCATATGAATCCTGGCCTTACATATTCCTTGAGATAGCACGGATTCGACCCTTCATTATCCCTTGTGAATCTATATAAGGAACCCTTTGGTACATTGAAAGAGGAGGAGAAACGTAAGAGAGAATTGAGAGTAACAAAACTATAGTCCATTGTTGCCAAAACTTATGCTTGAGTCTGCATCCCTTTGTCCCTTGGAACACTGTTGTGTTCTTCCCAAGATTGCCTTTTGCTAGTAAGCTTGCTATCGAAGTGATGGAGGATTGAGGTGGTGGAGGCCCAAGTGGGGGATTCAGTTTCTCTGGTTCGCAGATGTGCCGTCAGAGGTTTTCACTTGTAATCTCTGATCAATATTAATAGAAATATCTTTTCCTGTCCACTAATGTGTATTTGAATGAATATTGTGTCCATTGGAATATGTCAAATGCTTTTACATTATTGATTATATATGCTAGAATAGATCTAACACCATGAAATATAGTATGCTTGTATTGTTTACTTGTTGTTGAGGACGTGTTATAACAATTCAAGCTGAAGATTGGAAAGCTCAACGGGGATCTACTTCAACCGTCCGGAATAAGGTACGAGGTTCGATCCTTTAGTGTTAGATGTTTTTATTTCTATTGCATATTGGAAAAGATTGATTTCTGGAGTCTAGCTGTCTGTTGTGGTACCCCAAGCCATAGGAATTTCTCTCCGTAACAACATGAAGAGAAAAAATAATGCACATCTCCAACCAAACATATTTGAAAAATGAGCCATGACATAATAAGTGGGAGACTGATTCAAAGTCCTTGCATAAACAACATATTCTTGGACCACAAAAACCTGTCTTTTAAAAATGATCCCATGTTAAGAATTTACTGTTCAAGGCTATCCAAATAAAACATATATTTTTCAATGGTGCATGTATATTCCATAAATATTTTAACCATCACTTCGTATCGCTACCATTCCAATCTTCCACTACATAATTATAAGCTAACTTTACTATAACAACGTCACTACTTTTGTTTTATACCATACAATACAATCCTGCTGCTCAATCAGCAAAATTCCTGCCCGAGACAAAGAAAGTGTAAACTGGTTTGATTCCTCCTCCACAGACCAAAAAAGTTTTAAATTTTGATTTGATAAGTAGTATCCACCATTAGGAGTATGACCATTCTTTATATGTACTAAGACCAAAATGTTCCTCTTATGTAGTTCAACAATCAAATTTCGCAACAAGAGAAAATTCCCCGAATGGATTTCTGTAGGATCAATACCCCAAAAAATTTCTTGTCAATGGTCTACCTTCCAGCTGAGATGATTACTAAAATAGGAAGAAATTTTAAAAAACTCCCCCATATGATTGAATCCCTGTGACATTTCAGAACATGTTCTCGAATATATTAAAACATAGTGTAGAAATTTATATATATATCAGAAATAACTTTGTTCTACAAGCCATTTGAAAACATAACACACCGCGTACTCTTTGCGCATAAAGATTTAGTAAATCAAATCATATTCTTAAGACCCCAAACACCAAGGGGGTTTGGTCAAGTTGATGTTATCCCAAGCAACAAGATGAATATTGGATCTATCCAAGCTGTTAGCCCATAGGAAATGAATAACTCACCTTATGATATGAGAAACCACTAAAGCCAGAGCTATAACCAAAGAAAACCAATAAACATGAATACTTTGAAGCACTGTACTTTCTAATACCAATCTACCTCTAGTGGAAATCCATCTATAATACCAAACATTGATCATTTTCTCCACCATTTTTATTAATGAGTTCCAATCAACCATCAAGTAAGGGGTTGGTTTGAGAAAATACCTAAGGTACTTAATACCATCATTGATCACAAACAATTTGTAAGGAAAAAAAGAAACCATATCTATTAGTGGTGGCAGTGGGAGTTGTAAGGTTTTCCACTTAGGGTAATGAGTGAATGAGAAAAAGAAGCATTGTCACATTTTGAACCACCACACACCACTATAATTCCATAAAATCAATCATTTTCAAATTGAATTAAACATGTGTGATTGTTGGATATCAACAAGCTACAATTGACATGGTTAAGTGGCTCTCCATATTCATTTACTATATAGTTGCAGAATCATATTTAGATTTAAGATTGCAACAATTATTTATAGATAGTAAAATGTTAAGTATATTTCAATTTGATAATAAATACACAAGATATCAAACTTGTGTATATGAATGTGTCAAAGTAATTCAAATCATATCAAACAAATGAAAACTAGCATGATATAAATACAAGGAAGACTTGTGTAATGCAGAATACATATATAATAAATCAGCTAGAATGCATGAACTAATAAAACAGAACATGGATTTATGAAAAATATTTATGGGGAGAAAAAATGAGATAGTTTATTATAAGTAATCCTACATGCACATAATAAGAAGCCCACGGGGTGCACCCCATCTCCCATTGAATATAATATGTCTACCTTCCTTCTATAGAATCTCTAACCGAATCTAGCTAGAGAATTATATGCAATACCTTGCATGAATAAGCCACCCATTCCATCGATGTAGTATCCTACAATTTTTCTTTCTTAAGCTCTTCCATAGTAGACTCAAGAAAGAGATTCATAAAAAACTAGAAAAGTTAGCCACCTCCCTAGCCAAGGATAGTTTTGTATGAAACCTCTCCAACAATTGTTCCATTACTAACAACTTTTTTGTTAATTTTAATCCATTCCTCAATAGTATATTTATTCTAATATTTGGTTTTCAATATCTCACTCCATATCTCCTTCCCAAATAGTTCCCTTCCAAAAACTCTCAAGACTAAGTGTTGCAACGAACCATTGCGTATTCTTGATGCCCCAACCACCTAGATTTTTAGGAATAGACATGTTCTCCCAAGAATATAAATGTATTTTATTAATGTTAAAAGACCCAAACCATAAGAAGCACATGATATTTCTTCTCAATAGATTGAGTTTTGATAGTGGGACCTTTGCGAAAGACATCCAATAAAATCGAATTCTAACCAAAAAATACTTAACTAGCCTTAACACAATAGAATTTGAGCCCAAAATCCAATGGCTTCCATGTCTAAAATTTGACAATAACCTATTGGGTATTCATAAACTCAATTTTTTTCATCGTCGGTGGCATAACATCAGATATTCAATGCCAAGCCAAGGCTGTTGGATTTCCTATAGCACGACCGTCGGATTTCCTACAACAATGTCGCCGTATTTCCTACGGAAAGGTCGTCGGATTTCCTACGGCAAGGGCCCCAGGATGTCAAAAATGCGATGGCAATCTACCGTTGGATCCACAACAACTTCAATGTATTGACATGAAATCCGATAATAGCTGCTAGGCATTAAACATCGGATAACCAACGGGATATTGTATATTAATAAAAACAAATTGTATTCATAGTTAAAACTTGTTCTCCTATTCTGTCAATGACTATCATAATGCTATAGTGTGTGTTCCTAATTCAAATTAAGGTTTTAACATGGACTTACTATGATTGGGTCATGGATTTTTATCTAATACTTCACAAACATATTGTTGTAGAATGCTGCTAAAATAAGTATGAATGTAAAAGTCCATTGTTTGTAATAGTGTGAGTGTATATTTTATGCTCCACTTGACAACGTTAATTATTACTACTGATTATTTCATATTACATTGGTTCTCAACTTGTAACCATCATATTTCAATGTGGTGACATTCAATAGTAATCTTGTCATAAACATTACAAAATTGCATAACCCTAAATGAAGAGAAAATACATATGAGCTACTATATTATCTAACCTATAGTCATGGAGAGGAAACATTGATCAATGATTTTTATGTCATTTCTGGTATTTCAATCCAACCTTTTGACATCATTTGAGAATAACCTATAGTCCTGAAGATGTATACTAGAAATTCATTTTCCATAAGTCATAAGTTGAAACAAAAGTTGTATATAAATGGACATGGAAAATTATTTAAGAGCAGCATATGTCTAAATGTAGAATGTGGAGCACTATCATGGCAATGAACTTATTTGAAGGTAAATAAAATACTCAAATGATTAACCATTGTGACTGTGCTGCTGTTGAAACAATGCATTTTCTTCCTTGCCTACTATAATGAATAGTTTATTGAGCACAAAATTTTAGTAATTGATGTGGAAGAAATTCAATGTTTTCGAACATATAGTTGACAATGTTCTCTTTCTTTATTTGCTAGTTTTGTTACACCGTGTTCCAACATAGTTCTATTTACTTAAATGCTATGATATTGGGAAAAGAGTGTGAATAATCTAATCTCATCAATGTATATTCCTATCAACTTTGATAGATTGAATTTTAAGTTTTTATCTCTAGTAACTTCAAACCTTACAAAAGAATATGGTGTTGAAATTTTGTGCGCCTGGGCAATTAATGCAAAACTGAAATTTCGCATTCTTCTTAGAAGGTTGCCCAGATCAGCCCCTTAGTTTGATAGCATGGACCTTTCCGTCCAAGTTTGATGTGGACTCAGGGACCTCGAGACATCAAAATAAAGCACTACCAAAAACAATTCGCTCTATGCTTCAAATTTTTGTGCATTTGAATCATACCACTAGAAATTTATTTATTATAAAGTTGATGGGGACATCTCAAATGGAGGTTCAGTACCCAACGATTAGTCCACTACTTAGTTTGACAGCAAGAATCTATCCAACCAAGTTCTATGTGGGCCAAGGTACCTAGAGACATCAAGATTGAGCACTCCAAAAAACAACTCACTTCATGCTTCAAAGTTCTGTGCATTTGAATCATACCCCTAGAAATTTATTTCTTATAAAGTGGGTGGGGACATCTCAAATGGAGGTTCTGTATCCAATAATAAGGCCACTCTGCTCATTTTTTCTTTCCAACAATTACCCCAGGTATTCCTCCCCCTCCTTCATGGGTTTCTCATCCATATCTCCCATTTATCCCATCAAACCAGCACAGATAAATAAGTTAAAATCTATAGTTGACATCAAAGATTAGTCTCTATAGTTGGAAAGTTGAATGACAAAAATCAATAATCACATAGATTATTAAGCCTTCGGTCTGCAGTGGCTTGTTTTATCAAACTCATGTAATGGAAATCACATGGAAACTGTCAAACATTGGGAATAATCATTGCACTAATAGGGAAACTATATAAAGAGATGACACGCCGGATGATTGAAAGAGCTACCTAAACCATGAAATGCCAACTTGGAACAGGTCAAACCTGTTGCAAAATATCCCTAAACATTTCCATGTACCCACCGCCATACCTATACATTTAGGAACGTTTCATACCCACTCCAAAGCTCCCAAGAGTAGTGAAACACTAGGTATGAGCTGGCTAAACCCAACATTATTAAAAGATATATCTTTGGCGGGGAATCAAATGTCACTTTAAAAAATTTGAATAATTAAAATCCTTAATCAACCAAAAAATTCATGCCTTGAACACAATGAATAAAATACCTACCACAAACTCCTGCTGCAAACTACAAAATACAAGGTTTAAGATATTTCAAAACATACTAGCAGATACAAAATATTGGCATTCAAACTACAACAACTGCGACACTGCGTTTTTTTTGTATATGCTATGGTTAACAAAAATATATCCTCATAAACTATACACAATGTCATCTACTTCCTAATAATCTACTTTCCTACTAGAATAATTTTATCACTGCAAAAATATTTTGGATAATCATTTTGCATATATCAAGTATTTATGCGGGGTCATTATGTATGTACCTGCCAAAAAATTTTCATAAATCATGAAGTATTTATGTGGGGTCAGTATGTACGAGTTTATTTTTAACATCCTATGAGTTAAAAATATCCCCTACAGGGCAAGTTCAATATACCAGCATGCTATTGCATATTGTTCTTATCCACTGAACTATACACTAACTAGAACACTGTATTTTTGTGTATATGATATGGTTAACAAAAATATATCCTAGTAAACTATACATAGTCATCCACTACATAATAATGTACTTTCCTACTCGAATACTTTAATTACTGCAAAAATATATTGGATAATCATTTCGCCTATATCAAGAAGTATATATGCGGGGTCGGTATGTATGTACTTGTCAACATTTTGCATAAATCACGAAGTATTTATGCGCGGTCAGTATGTATGTACCTTGACAAGTACACATAATTGTGAAATTTTTGAGTCTAATCATGATTTCAACAATGAAATATATAAATATTGTGTACCGTTGTGAACAAGACATATACACACAACAGTGAAATTTTCTACCCTATTCAGACTTTCTGCAATAAAATTGCAAAGTATTCGAAGACTTCATATAATCAACATAAATTAGTACTGCACCATTTAAAAACAATCGCCATAGTGTAAACAGCGACATAACTTTCACTCAAGCAATAAGCATACTAGGGGACATTGGCTCATGCAATTGATACTGTAAATTACTACCCAATATATTGTAACATTTTGTGGTGTATTTTCAAGACTCTAGAAATGACAAACTCCTGAAACAAAATCTCTTTGTTTCTAGTCTACCAGCCAAGTGTCTAAACTTATTCTAAAATATACCAGTTAGAACAAAACACAGTAAAAATTAGTAACTTTTAATGCAAAATACTCGCATAGAAACCTAATTAATTAATCCTTGAATAGTAACCTTTAGTTCGTATGCTATCTAAAATATATACTAGTCAGAACAAAACACAATAAAAAATAGTAACTTTTAATGCAAAATACTTAGCATAGGAACCTATTTTATTAATCCTTGAATAGTAACGTTTAGTTTGTATCCTACCTACTCTAACTGATTTCACTGGTAACTAGCATGGTACCGCATATAACAGACCACCAAAAACATCTTTACTACCGATGGGCATATATCTATCCAAGAAAAAACCATTTTCTTAAACCCACCAAAGAAAATGTATTGGAATGTATCAAGTCGACAAATTTGGTTCTCAACAACTTGTGTGCAGTTTACCAGATTGATAAATTTGCTAACCAACACTTGTTTGGGCTTCATCAAGGTAAATTATCTTGTGACAACCATACATTAAAATTAAAAGACAAATCATACGAACTAGTAACCATAAAAAAATAGATGTGATTGTCTGCAAAAAAAGAAGCCTTCAACCCAATACGTGAGACTTTAAACCCAACCGCAAAACTCCTTGATGCACAAAAAAATCAAATTACAAAAAAGTCTACCAAATTAGAATATCTATCCTGAAAATGTCATTCCTTGCAAGTTATTTTAAACAAAGAGAATACTTCAAAGTAGAAGCACAAAAACAAGTATTCACAAACTGTAGCTCACCTAACCGTTGTCAGAAGTAAACTCATTTTTGCAAGGAAACTGTTGGGAATCAATGGGCTTAGGCCTAAATGGACTCTTACCCTGTAATCTTGATGATGGTCCAATTATAGTGGTTTACATAGGCATGGAAAAAAATTTGCATCATAATCCTCATAAACAAGACTACTCAACTGAGTTAAGCCTAATCAAGTGTAGCCGCCAATCTGACTCTATCTATTACATTCTATATTCCAAACTATATCAATAACCTGCCACGCCTTCACCATCTATTGATCGTTTTATCCAAAAGAGCGCAAAAAAAAATCACATATTTTTCATGAAAAAATATATTGAATGTGAAGATTGCACTGCTCTAGTATTAAGTCTCACTATCAGTGATTTTGTTGGAGCAAACAACTATATTCAAAATTTCATTGTTGGTTTGTAGTTTGTACCACTTAAAGACTTGTATTATCCAATTAGATTATGATTAATTTTAATTACATGCAACCAAAATGTGACTTCATATTATTGCAGATGTTCGACTGTTAAACCACCATAATAGATTTGTGATAATATCAATTATATAAGGTGAGTGTTGTAATATGTGAGAGATACAATAACAAATCTCAAATATCCTCATCGATTGTATATCTAGTTAAGTCTACTAAATTGACTGGAAATTAATAATGTGATCCTCAACTTCCCACATGGTATCAAAGTAGGTTAAATTATACTTGTATGGCCCCATGAATGTATGCAGTCTAGTGAAGGAAAACCAATACTTCTATGTCTCCATGAACATATGTAGTCTATTCAAAGAAAACAAAAAACATAGTCTATTCAAAGAAAACACTAAGCACAGTCTATTCAAGAAAGCACACTAAATGCTGACAAATGAAAAGAATGAAGTGTGGGATAACGAGCCATCAAATAGACTTGTTATTACAACCAATTTTCCCCTAAATCTGATCAAAATCCAGTCTGAAAATTTCAATTTGAGCAATTTTGCAATTCAGCAACCCCAAATCATGATATAGACTAATTGTTATGTTCTGAAACTATCCAGATGGTAACAAAAGTCTGTAGTATTGCTCTGACATTGGACCTAACCAACTCAATGTACCTTGAAAATTGGTTGGTTGAAACTAGCGACTTCAGCTTTAGGTAGAGAATGTTCTACTAGGTCCAGGGTGAGACCAACATTACAATTTAGATATCCCCTTGGAAAACAAGTTGAAAATCTAAGAAACATGACACATCCATTGGGGCTTTGTACCAGAGTCCGTATCCAACATGTTGAACATGTGCATTAGATGTGTTGCACATGTGCAACACGTGTGGGTGGAAAACCGACCCACGAATCCTCTCAGTAGAGAGAAAGAGCTATCACAATTTTTCATTGTGCAATTGATGGAGACAAATTTCCAAACCAAATTTGGCATTTTTCCAACAACAACATTTTTCTTGATTTATTCCACAAAAAGCATGGCTCAATCATCAAAGGAAGCTAGTAAAAGTCAAAGGAAAGGAAAAAATGTCACTGCTCGTGTTTCCCCCTACTACCAACTCTAATATTTATGCTAGTGCTATTTCTGTACTGCTGTAAGTGCAATTGCATGCAACTTTCAATGCTGAAAATAACCCTGCTTTAGCAAGACAACAACCTCAAGAAAAAAAAGATCCACTATAGGCCTAGGAAAACAAGGGCCTAGGACAAATCTTGTTGGGGTAGGGAATGGTCTTTGTGCAACACTACATATAAGAGCACCTACTTCCAAGTTGAGGGCCATCTTTCAAGCACTAAATGTGGACTTCAACCATGTAAAAGGGTGAGTGCTACCAAACAAAAGGAAATGCAAAGAAATGGTACAATTGTCTCAGGGAAGGTGGCAACAACAAGTAGGAAACAAAAAAATCAGAATCCTCTTCAATTATTGGGGAATCCATCTAGCATATTTGGGAGCATAACTACAATTCAACCACAAAGAAAGAGGCCAACTTCAAGTAGCGGTCGAATGGAAAAAATATTTCAACAAAAGAAACAAGAGGAGATTTATATTATCAATGGGTTCTTTTTCTATCAACTTCATTCATTTAATGTTGCATGGTCCCATTTGTTTATTAAAATCTGTCATGCTATAGTTAAAAAGACTCCAATCAGATATTTGCATCCCAATTTAAAGAAGGTTATAACCACATTGTCGGTTAAGGAAAAGAAGAAGCTGACTAAAAATCCTTAAACCTAATAAATCATCATGACCATCATCGACCGTCAGTATCATTTTTTATGCATATACAAATGCCGCACACCATACACTCGTCAATTTCAAGGTGTCTTACTTGAATGCACCGGTCTTCTTGAAAGAAAATGGGTAGTTTTAGAAAATACAGGGATGCACAATATATGGCTGAGTTGTTCATTAAACTTATTGAAGATGTAGGTGTTGAATTTTCTATGCAAACTATCACAGATAATATACCTATTTGCATGCATGTGGAAGCTAAATATCCATAGATATTGTAGACACTTCACATTCTTCATTCTTTGAATTTAGCTCTTAAATATATTGCTCTGAATGTGACATGAATGGGAAGTCTCACTAATGATCCATACTATATTCATAATTTTTTATAAGATAAAATAATAAAATTTTATTAATGTCCAACGAATGATCACCAATGCCTTCAGAATCTATAAAGAATTTCCATAGATAATATACCTATTTGCAAGCCTATGGCATGGTTGTTCACATGCTTGTGGAAGCTAAATATCCATAGATATTTCAGACACTTTACATTCTTCATTCTTTGAACTTAGCTCTTAAATCTATTGCTCTAAATGTGACATGAACGAGAAGTCTCACTAATGATGCATACTAGATTCGTAACTTTTTATAAGATAAATAAGATAATTTTATTAATGTCCAATGAATGCCCACACCAATGCCTTCACAATTGATAAAGAGTACACACATCTATCATTGTTGAAGAGTGCAGATACTAGGTTTTCCTCCTCATTCATCATCCTAAAGAGGTTGAGAGAGGTCAAGACCCCTCTTGGGGCCATGGTTATTTCAGATATTTGGAATTTTTGGAGAAACTCGATAATGGTTGGTGGGAGAGGGTAGATATTACCCATTAAGATCATTGGCCCTACCATTTATTTGTTGTGGTTTGTAGACACAAACTAGCCCATATTAGGAGATGTTCATAAGTGGGATTCCATGATTGCATCTATGAGGACCGTTATTTTACAAAATGAATACCCCGAGTATGAGACATCAGTAGATATTTCCTCACCACCATAAGAATTGCACACCTTTGCATTGCTGGGATCACTCGGTGAATCCCGAATAGTACAATAATGATTGGCTCAATGGCGCACCTTCACATACATTCCATCCTCATGGGGGCAGGGAGATTTCACAAAGGATGAAGTAAGCATTTAGAAGGATATATCATGTTTAGAACATGTCTTGATGAGGTAAAAGGCTTCATAGTGTTTTCCATTGGTACTGGAAGATTTGGGGGCAGGCTATCACGTGCTCAAAGAAAGGGGTTTTAATGAAGGATTCATGGAAAAATTGGTTAGTTTATTATCATCTAATCCCCTAGGTGTATATACAGAAAATTCACATCAAATTACAAATTATTTCTCAAGACATGCCCCTCGAAGAATTGAAAGCATTCAAGGCATTAGCCAATGGAAAAATCATGGGAATTAAGGATAAGTACAGGTTGTGTCAACCTTAATTCATGCCCTCTAATCATAAGTCTCATTGTCAAAAACTCTATTGTGAAAAGCTTTGGGTTGCATGTGGTATATTGGGGAACTTAATCAATTGGCATTCTTGATTGTTATCTAAGGTATAGGTCTCAATGTTGGGTCAACTCCAAGGTCTTATAAAGTATGTTTTCCTAGTTCCTATCAAATCCACGGTTCAAAGTGATATGCAAGAGAGTTTTTATCATTATAGAAGAGTTTCTCTAGTGATGGTTCTGGTTGATTTTGTGCCTAGGTAAGTGTTATAGCTTCTTTGTTCCATGCTTGCATTTTCAACTAGGAGAAGGGTGTATTTAGTGCATGGTTTTGGATTTAGTTCTCTCTCTATCGTATACTTAGTTTATTCTGATCGAGGCATAATTAGGGGAATCTTTAGTGTCATCTCATTGCACTTGTTATACAACTAAGGAAATCAAGATTATCTACTTGCATTTTCAACTAGGAGAAGGGTGTATTTAGTGCATGGTTTTGGATTTAGTTCTCTCTCTATCGTATACTTAGTTTATTCTGATCGAGGCATAATTAGGGGAATCTTTAGTGTCATCTCATTGCACTTGTTCTACAAATAAGGAAATCAAGATTATCTACTTGCATTTAGAAATTAAATATCCTCTTGTGCTCGTGTTCAATTGGCTCTGCACCTACTTCAACTCAGCTCCCCTCTCTGCTTTTATTGGGTGATTCTGAGTATCCCAAGTTGCAATGGATTTCCCAAGGTGTCATGTAAATGTGGATTGCAAAAAATATCATCGAAATGTCAAAATTATATTTAAGTTTTGAAGAGGATTTTCAAGCAACATGAGGAATACATAAACAACAACAAGACTTCCATATTCTCATTAACAAGTTCAAGGCACAACTAGGGTCACCAACACAATTCATAAAACACTGAGGTGTTGGATATCTTAATGCATTGGAAGAGGAAAATTCAAGTGTTAGAGGAAAAGTGTTTTTACCTAAGAACTACAATTAACAATCTCCTCAAACACTCCCAATGAACGGCTTCTAACCAACGGACTTCTGTAGGCTCGGCTCTGGGGTACATAAAGAAGGTTATACACAACCAATTATTTGAAGACATGGAGTTATACATGCTACCGTTTACCAACTATTTGAAGGCATGGAGTTGATGATTATATAACCACAACAAGCAAATAGCGAACCAAAATAACCCTAGAATCACACTCTTAATTTCATCTATCCGTTGTGTATTTTATTGCATCTATGCTTGTAGTAGCATTAGGAAATGCTTAAAGGATGCAGGTAAATGTTTGAATAATTTTTGTGAGGAATAATCAGTGACGTTTCAATGGAGTTAGTGGCTTAGTAAAGGGATCCTTGTTCACTCTTGAAGAGGGGTGAAACTATTCTTGTTAATGCGGTAGGATATTTTGCTACTGTTGGGGGTTAAAGGAAATAGTAAAATACTGGTGGAGCATGTGATGGACAATTGTGAGCATGTTTTAGGATATTCATGGAATCCTCCAACCTTATAGCCCCACCAACATCAGTTATGGAATTGTTTTTAATCTTTCCACCCTTTAATGAGAGGTAAGAGATATAATTCCTAAATAGGGATTGGTTTTGAGGAACAAATTTGTCAAAATATAAGAAAAGCAACAGCTAGAAGATTAAACATGGGAAGGGACGCAACTACAATGCAATGCAGTAACAGTGACCCTCACCTCACATAAAGAGTGAGAGGGAAATTCAGGGGAAGAGAAGTTCAGATTTTAAACTATATTATGAGCATAGTATTTTCATCTTTTCCATACCAGTATAAATCCAAATCAAAATTATTTAAGCAAACATGTATTACTAAACAAACAAGTACTATTCTTCAGAAAACTTGCACAAAAGCCAATATATATGACAAACAATAACTATTAGTAAAGAAAATTTAAAACCAACATATTAAACCCAAGAAAATAATACAAGCACCATAGCTAACCAACATAAACAACTAGTACTACTATCCCTCAAACCTTAACAAGTATATACAAAATCTCAATAGATGAATGTGGACAAGTGATTATAGCACTAAAAACTCTAAAAAATTACTAGTAGAGCTTATATTCCTTGTTTAATAAATGTTAACTATTACAAAGGACCCTCTTCATATATAAAGAGATTTGAGAGGTTAGGGTTAGGTGCAATCCCTTTGGTTAAAAGAGACTTGACGATTTACAAGATACTTGTCACTTTTGAAGAAGTGGCCATTTGTCTAAGTCAAATCACTTTTAACTTCCTTCAAAAATATGTTTTTTCCCTATATGAAAAAATTAATATTATTTTCTCAAAAAGTTACAACTCAAGAGAAAGAAATGGATTTGAAAAAATCCTTTGAAGATAAACTTTGGAGTTCCATGTCATCATTTAATTTGGGATATGTTCCCTCCATGGCACTTGTGATGGCTAATCATCAGTTGAATGGTACAAACTATGGAGCTGAAAGGCCACAAAACTGCTATCAATGGCTTCCAATGCGGTTCAAGTAAGGGCACTTGCATAGGGACATTCATCTATGCCTCAGAGGTAAATTTGTTCTTACGAGTGTACCCCCAATCATTTATCAAAATTGGTCTCAAACTAGGTTCAAAATGGGCAAAATGCCTCTTGGCATGAAAGTTGTTATGTCGAATATACCTTTCACAAATTATCTAAAACTAAAATTTCCTAGGTTCATTATAAATAAATTACAAGTATAATTAACGCATTGCCTTTTGTTTGGTGAAAATCGAGCTAAAATTGAGTGAGATTTGGCCTCCAGAAGGTAAACAATAAAGGTTTTTCTGAGGGAGTTGAAAAAAAAATTCATTATTTAAAATTTATGGGTGAAAATCTAAAGAAACTGTATAGTACTAATATTCAATTCTCTAGATCAAATGGGTCTCTTTCAAAGTAAAAAAAATAAACCTGGAAGGGGCGCAATTAACACACTTTGCTAGTTGGATTATGGACCCAAAAATAGGGTTACTAGGATTTCTGGAAATTTCTTTGTTGAATCTTTGAGTCGAACCCTGTATATTTTTTCTGGCCTCAAAATCCGAATGAGGGAGATATGGAATTTTTTGTTTAGGAATTTTATCAAACACTTAGTGGACAATCACTTGGTTGAGGACTTTGGTCAAACAATTAGTAGATAGCCACCTACAACTCTTCCTTCTCTAAGTTCATTTCAACATTTCAAAAGCTACCAAAAATGAAATCAGACCCATACACATGGACAGAAAAACACCCCAAGGGAATCTACATTTTCATAAAAATACCCAAATCATGGGATTTGGTCTCGTAAAAAATGTTTTTGGAATCAAAATGGGGGTTCCAAGCCCATATGATATGGATACTTTCCTCCATGACATCTCAGCTAGGTATTTTACAAATAAAATTGGAATTCCTAATTGTTTATTCAAAAAGCGTTGGAGAGGCCATGTGCCCATATTGGTGACTTAATGTAAAAAAAGGAATCATAAGTCGATTCAATCTGAGAGGAGATAAAAATAATGTTTCCACCAAAGTATAAATGAAAGGAAATTAGAAATGCAATTTGGAAATCAGGGCAGGTTTCTTACCAGGAACATTGTTGTATTGCTAGTTCCTCATTCTAGAAACCCCAAGTGAGCGTATTATGGAATTTATTTTCAAGTAAACTCCTGTACAATATGCAAACAATTAGTAATTTAGTGAATTGTTGATTTCTTCGAAATTCAGTCAACATAGTCTACTCAGTTCTTTGAATGTCACGTCTTAGTGAGGGGTCACAAGTTTGTTTTCCATAGACACAAAGGAACAATAAAATAAAAAAAGACAAGACATTTATTTGGTGAAGAAAGATAAATGATTACAACAAAATACCTGATGAAATACATCTTACTTAGCCATCTCGTCCCAAAAGTGGAGGCAAGCAAGAGCTACTAAAGCTGTGAGAGTTGCTGCTATTATATCATGTACAATTTGGTTTTGTGGGAAGCTAATAGGAATAGTGAACCTGTGATTAAACCATGCAAAATCTATCAAACTCTCAGTTTTTGCAGAGAAGGTCCCATGTCCACCATTCTGAGAGCATCCCACTTGAAATCCATCCATCATAGGTCTTAAAGGACTACCCTGATAAGTAAAAACCCACTAAAATATCTTACAGATCCACTACTAAAATGGTTGATTGTTTCAAACCAATTTAGATGAGGGAGTTCATTATAGAGGGACCTGAATGATTGTTTCAAACCAAACCCTCCTATGCCTTTGTAAACCCTCACCGATGCAAATCCTCCACTGCGTAAACACACTTGACCTCTGACAGCACCTTCGATGACCTCCTCTGCGTGACCTCTGACAAAACTTCTCTGCATGACCTCTGGATGTGGAGGTATATTGTGTTGGCTCCACTGTGAAATTATTGATTGGGTTCTTTGTTTCGCGGGGAAAGATTCTGTCCAGATGGTTGTGGTTTTGTATTTTGCTTTTATTTATTTTTTGTTTTGTCGTTGAATATCCTACGCCCTAGTGTCTAAAATCTGACGACATAGCCCTAGTTTCAAAAATCCTACGCCCTAGTGTCAGAAATTCAACAGTGTTAAAATAATTTAAAATGATTAGTACTTTTCATGATTACTGTCCGACACATTCGTACGATACATCAGATGTCATCAAATTCTGTCGTCGAATTTTGGGTTCAAATCCTATTGTGTAACCTTCCACCCAATGATATCCTTCTAAAACACTAATGAACAATCTTATTCTCCATATTTTTGACAAGCTAGTGCCAATATATAGCTAAATAATTATTTTCGTTTAAGTGATATCCAATATATTTGAATCTAATATCAATAGGATCAATTTGAAGGGGAACACATTCTATATAAGTGTAAACACCTCATTTGCAACACCACTCCTAAAAAAAAAAAACTTAATGGGACTGACTTCCATACCTCGATCCTCATAATATAATTTAATTATATATGAATGTGCTTGCCAATCCTCAATAGTACCATTTGCAAAAATTAATACATCATAAAAAAAGTTCATCTTTGATGAACTTTGTATTAGTAATCTTTACCCCAACAATTATGCCCTCCCTTTTGGCATTTCTCATCATTATACTTAGACCTTCCACCATAAGAAGAAATAAAAATGGGATAAGGGGCACCCTTGTATCAATCCTCTACTACTATTAAAGAAACTAGTAGGGGTTCCATTAGTAAGTACAAAAAAAAAGTAGATATCACACATTCCATAATCCAATCCGTTGTTGCATGTGGAAGACCAATTTGAAGAAACACCAATATTAAGAAAACTCAATCCAACCTATTATATGTCTTCACAAGGTCCATCTTCAATATTAAACCATCAAATTTCTTAGTCTTGATGGAGTGGAGACATTCTTGAGTAACTACAAGAACATCTAGGATTTGTCTATTGGATATGAAGATAAACTATTCTTTAGTCACCATCTCTACTAATTTGGATTTGAGTCTACTGCAAATAATTTTAGTAGTAATATTATATACCAAATTGCACAATGAAAT
>LPNX010629790.1:3871-27920 GCA_001517045.1 Pseudotsuga menziesii
GTTGAGCAAGAAGCTCTGGAGCACATGAGTACTTACCTTTGTGTTGAGTGAGAAGCTCCAGAACACATGAAAATATAATTGTATTGTTAGGGCATAAGCTCTGGAGCCTTCCATGTTGATGTTGAGCATAAGCTCTGGAGCATCGGATCCTTGGCCATTATATCCCTAGGTGTATTGTACAAGTACATCCTAGCATTTAGTGTTGAGCGAAAGCTATGGAATTGCACTATGTTTGTAACTCCCTGCTATAGGCATTGAGTATGGGCTCTGGTAAGCGCTAGGGGTTACTAAAACGAATTTAATAACTTCTGAGCAAAAATGGCTCAAGAAAAATATTGATCATCATCATACTTATTTATAAGTGATTAGATGAAATTTCAAATTTTGTGTTCTCATGAAAGTACTGAAGAACTTCCACGTTATACAAGGGAAATCCAACATGCAAGTATTTTTAGAGTTGCCTAGCCTAGTAGACCTAAACCATCTACCTACTTTACCTTCATAAAGAAGTGTCGTTAAGTCTAGGGATCATGATACATGATGCCTGAAGACAAATGCTAACAAGTATTTTAATACTATGTACTTTATACATAGTATGTATAAAGAATTAATTATAATTAATTATATAATTGAATAAAGAAAGAAGAGAATCTCCACCGATTACTATTTATTATTAAAGGATTTATAAACAGTGAAATATCTATGAAATATTTACTAGGAACTAGTTAAAAGTTCTTAGGTTAAGAATTGAAAATTACCCCAGTAAATTAAAAAGGGTTAAATCAAGAAATCAAGGATTTCTTGATTTAACTACCCTTTGACTAAAAAGTCTGTCTATAAAGACTCAAGCCAAGCAAAGGCTTGGGGGTTCTGATTTTTAGCTAGGAGAATTATTATTCTTCTTGTTTTGACTCTCAAGTGTTTTCTTGGAGAAATTTTCATGCAAGGGAAAGAGGATTGATTCGGAACTGATTACCAGTTAGGAAACCCTACCTTAGGAGCTTTAGGTTGCTTGCGTGTTGGAGTCTAGCTCAGGGTGATCCGGATTTAAAACAAGAACGGTTCTGGGTCATGGTTGTGTGGAATGTGGTAGTTACCAAGTGATTTGGTCATCAAGCAGAGGTCAAATCTACATTGAATTGTTAATGCTAGTTATTTAAGTGTGCAGGTGCAGCCATTGACAAAGCTTCAAATTCAGGTATGAAACCATGGAAAGCCTATTCTATTTTATTTCCTAAAGATTCATTACTATTTATGTTAAGAAATGGCTGCAATGTAATTTCTAACCCTAAGGGTTAAGTTTTATGGTTAACAATCTGCTAGGGTTTGTAATTACAATTTACTGATCTTATGCTGGAGAAGTTTTATTATATGATGTTTATGTTCAGGGTGGTATCCTTCATAAATGTTACTGTATTAACTATGTTTTGATCTTAGTATTATGTTTATACTGTGTTCTCTGTATTTAATACTCTGCTAACATATTCCATTTGTCAGTAGAGGATTGCCCTAGAATTTAAATAAACTAGTTCAGTAATATTTAATTAAAATATTATTTATGCTAACTATACAAGTTTATATTTTAAACTAGATCTACTAAGAACCGAGTTCATATAATAAACAAGCTAAACGAGTTATTAAAGACCGTCCAAGGTCTGCTTCTTATAATCATTTAAAACAAAAATACTTTACATAACTAGATCAAACATTAAATTTAATCAGAGGGATATCGTGACCATCCATGTGGTCCTTATCAAGAATATACGATAAAACCTACAGTCTTAACATCTATAATAAAATACCATAAATCACATGCATTCTATCTTTAAAGGTCCCATATAATATCCATCATAAACATATACATAAAATTTTACCAAGTAACAATTCATATAACTATGTATCATTAAACAGAGGTCGTGGTATCAACCCTCATGGGTTACAACTTCAATTCATAAACAAAGTTAAACTCCACAATAAGAACCTTAACATATATCATCACCATAATCAAAACGCATAACAAACTCCATAGAGTAAATACCTAATATCATTTCTATTATCTCTTATAAAATATTTCACAGTTTGAAATCGTCCAGGCCACTAAATACACTAAGCATTCGGGATGTGTTTTACCAACACATCGAATTCCTTTTATATAACGATACATACGCTAGTAGTGAGGTCATAAGACCCTAGCTGCAACACGGCCTCGACCAAATAAAATTTTAATACACAGTCCAATTTATAGAAAGAACCAAATACCATAAGTAAATAATATACAAGCTATCACAACACTATGGGAAGGGCTCATTCCATTTACAGCATGGCCTTTACCCACGTTGTCACAGTATTACAATGTCACATTAATCAATGACATTACACGTAGAGCATTCAATTAAGCGAATGCCCCTACCTTTAAAACCCCAACTCTATTTAAATACAGTGCCCAATAAAAATGCAGAAGGAAATCACATACACCATATATCAAGTTAACCATTACATTTTATAAAACCAATACTTATATCTATTTACACAGATATCCCAATGTCTGTACACAGTCGCCATTTAAGGCTAAGGACAAGGTTTTACATAGGTGTGCCAATGGGCTATCGCACCATTGCAAGCAATGGTGCAGCCCATGTCTATAAAATCCCAAAACCAAAACATTAAGGATTTACATAACTAAAACAAAATTACACAGAGCTGAAAGGCCTAAGAAACGATGCATGGCATAGTGCCTCAACATTAAAATGAAACCAAGTCTATATTCATAAGCTCTAAGGCGAAATCGAATTCGCTACAACATCCAAACCCCAACCAGACAACCAATCGAAACTTCGCTCTGCCCATAGGGCTGAAATTTGACATGCATAAGCTTGATTAGCAGGCTTACCGTGGCCACGAATGCAACACTTGGAGCCAACAGTGTTGTAACCACGCTGCTCCTCCTTTCCTTTCGACACATGCAAGCAAAAACCAAGATGGGAATGAGGAGTATGCCACCTTATCAAACTGTAAACCAAACCAATGTGTGGGAATACCTCACAGTCTGGAGGTCTCCTCCATGGCCATCCCTCTGCGTAGAGCCAAAACGAAGAAAACCCCAAATGAAAAATACAATGCACAACTATCGTGAGCCAAGCCTAAGGGAAGGTTGTCATGCTTTACGAAGAGCATTAAATGCACCACGCTGGAGTCCATAAACGATTTATCAAACCCACTCCCATATTCAATCCTTTTTACAAGGTATCGTTTAATACCACCCTCCATACCAATGCTTAAACCCTGGAAACGTATGGTTTATACCATATATCATGTCAACCCAAACTCTAAATATTAAACATTAATACATTACAAAGGTTTCTTTAGGATGCGCTAGTCCAAAGTCAAGAAACCATGCTTAAGGTATTTATATATTGTTTAGACCATAGGTTCAGAGCTTAGGGTTTTAATCCCTTAGTAACAAAGTAAATATGCTTAAGAACCATGGCATACAAAGTATGCCATGGTAACATCTAGGACTATAAAAATCCAACGGTTGCTCTTAAACCAACCTAATAACCTGCCAATAAAAGAACATAAGAGAAGTTAATAAGTATAGTAAAAAAATATACATAGCACAAAAGAGATATTAATGACATATACGATAACGAATTTAAAACCATAATGAAGAATAATTAATGTACAAGAAATTTAGACGAAATAGATAGATTGACGATAACGACACTTACTGAGTTATAAAACCAAGTCTATAGGAAATGTAATAACTAGCAGCAGGTTATCGATGATCAAGGCTATCAACACACTTTACACCAGATCCCATCGCAAAACAATGAACTATATTTAAATGAAAAGAGGTGCCTTAGTTCGATTGAACTAAGTAAACCTGCGTAACAAAGTTATACTTTACATTTCAGACCGTCATGGGTTAAAGAGTCCCGCCACTCCGCCCACTTTGTTTCCATGAACAAATTTAAGTTAGGACTCCGTAATTGACAAGTGCGATAATACAGAAAGGACGAAGCATATAAATCTATTGTCGACACACAAGTGACGGAAGTGTAAACACAATACTGAGTAGTAAACAGCAGTATAACATCATAAGTAACATACATTAAAAATAATGACTAAAAGTAAAAGACAGAACGTAAGAAAAGCTTAAGAATAAATAGAGTTACATGAGAGGCACGCTATAGTTCTGCAAGTGAATAATGTTCCATTTAGGTAGTTTTTACTAGCCTATAATTTTTGTTTTTCAATTTTTGGGGACATTACAAGTGGATATTTCTCTCCAGCTACGTGAAAAAGAACCTACCTTATATCAATCGTATCTAAGGGTAGAGTTCATGGTGCAAGGGAAGTTCTCTACCTTGACTATTAAATAAGAAATAATAAATATTTTCCAAATTTTATAATCTTTCTTCTAACTAATAAAAAAATTACAAGTACTAGTACCTTTATGAATGGTCCACTACAGTTGTTTGAGGAGTGGGTCCAATCGCTCCCACGACTTGGATCTCCGATATTCTCCAAAAAGGGTTGTCAAAGGGGAATTGAATCAAGAGTTTCATGGAATAGACTCAACATGCAATGTGGCATGGTGTGGCAAAAAGGTGTGACTGAAAATGGCTTCAGGAGTATGAGAAGATTTCAAAAATTGTGTGACAAAAAAATGTTTTTGGGGAGACCTTCACAATGTATTTATAGGGTGATCCAAGACTTTCTTGTCCATGGTATTGGTCCATGGTATTTCACAAATGTTGATATTATTATTTACCGCCAATTATTATTATTATTGTTAATTATGATAATAATTAATTAGTAATATAATTATTATTTTGTTTATTATTAAACTAAAATTTCTATCAAAAGTATTGTTAATTTATTAAATTATAAAGGTATTATTAGTTTACTGAATAAACCAAGTAACTTAAGATAGGGCTCATTCAAATGTGTATATGTTAATTAAGTACTTCCATGTAAGACAAATGATCTGAAGTAAATAGTAATCGTGTTGATCCAAAATGGTGATTGGATTAAATTATAAATCTAATTTACATAAAGTTACCATACTTTGTCCCTCGATTATTTAAACCTTAATTGCAAATCATAATATCATTTATGGAATCTGGGTTGAATGATTAATGAATACGTAATAATCTTCATCATTATTAAGTCAATATTTATATTTTATCCTAAAAATATTAGTAAGAAGAAGCTGTGGTAATTTATAGTATTTAACTTTTCTTGTAACTGAATAAAACAAGCCAAATGGTGGTAATTTAAAGTATTTAACTTTTCTTGCAACTGATTAAAACCAGACATTATTATCTTGCAATAAAATAACCAAAATAAAGTCAAATCTAATAGTGAAAAACTTAAATAAGCATTTAATCATTTGACTTCTGGAGAGAATGGGAAATCCTAGAACTAATGTTACAATTATTTTTCCTTGTTTAGTGTGACTTCATTAATATTTTAGAATCCCAAGAAGATGGAGGGATAAGGGGTGGAGTAAGCTCGAAGGATAATAAAGGTGGAAAGTAGTATATAGGTAAGAGTTTGGGGGCTTTCTTGGGGGGACGGGATGTTAGATAATATGATTTTGTAAAGGAGGGATTGGGAGGAGGGGGTACAACTCGAGGCTTGGAGGAGGGGGACAACTCCAAGGAGGAAGGGAAATTCAATGGGAGCTGAACTAAGAACAGTGTTATTGATCCATGGAAATGGGAAAAATTATGGAAAATTTCACCAAGGAAATTTGTTGTCGGGACTATCGGTTTGGGGGTTTGGGGGCTAGGAAACCCGTTGGTTTCCTAGGGCCAACATGATAATAGCTGGTCGGCAGGGAGGTTTATTAGTTTGGTCATTAAGGCTTGGTCTAAGAGGAACTGTTTCATCAAAAGAGTGTGTTGGAGCTACCTGAACTACCTTCAACCCTACATTATACAGGTATTCTACGTGTACAAATTTATTTATTCGTTTAAATTGATGAATGTTGATTCAGAAATAAACCATGGATGAACATGATTGCTAAATATTTTGTAATTATTGCATTTTTCAAATTTGGAATACTATGTTATGAATGAAATTACCAAAACGAACATAACTGTAACCAAATATTGATGCAAAATAAAACTCAAATTTATTACTAAACCAAGATCTAAACGAGCTAATGTACATTGAAATTGACTTAGTAATTGATTTAGTGCCTTAGGGAAAGAAGAGCACTACACATATTGTATATGAGAATTGTAGTAGTTTCCCTCCACATATTGTGTTTAATTGGAATTTATTAGATTAATCTTATATTTAATCACTCACATGCTTCCTATTTGTTTATTCATGTTCAAATAGTTTTTCCCTAGTCTCACTACTAACCATTGTCTATTTCCTACCTTTAATATATAACTATTATGGATATTCCATTGGAACAGTTATTCACAAAATATCTTATAATTTAATTCATTATGTTATCTTAACACCATAGATGGTAAATAAATTTGAACTAAAAGAAAAATAACCTGAGAAAAGTAACACTTCCTCACAAATAACACAAGATATACACTAAGAAAACCCATTATGGGGAAAATCAAAGCCAAAAGTGAGGAACATGCCTTGCTCTTTTCTTCTCTAAAATGCAATGAAAATACAAAGAAAGTGATACTCACTGTGGAGTTACCTCTAACACAATGACGTGCACAACTACTACAGGGTCTCTAACTTCCTTTGTACTCTGTTAACGAGCATTTATGACATACTCGTCAATGTATGAGAAGTGACCCATTCCAAGGTTCTTAAAGCAAAACCCAAGTTGTTTGGAGTAGTCAATTCATATAGGTTTTATGGCTCCGTTATCCATGACAGGAAATCTTACCTAGAGTAAGAAAGATATGGGATAGCTCTCCTAAGAACTCTACTAACTATTATTTACAAATTTTGTACTAACTAACAATATGGAAATGAATCTTTACATAAAATAAAATAAAACAAAGAAATTTTAATTTAACTATTTTTCATCGATAAGCGACTTCAATTAACTTTGCACCCTAACTTAATTGTGGTTTTTTAATCCTTAATCAGTAATGGGCGATAGGGATCCATTGAAGTGGCATATACCTTAAAAGAAGTGTCACACAGAAATACCTAAGGGTGGAGATTTCATGACGGTGGATATCCAACCAAAGTGTTAATGGATAATCCACCATTTCGGTTGTTAACAACTCCCAAAATAGTCACAGATAAGAAGGATGTAGTCTGAATTGACATCTGCATAATGAGAGATTCTTTATGAATTTTTTTTATCATTACGGAAATTTAATTCTTTTAATTTTTTCTTAATTATTGACATTACATATGTTGACTATGGTGATTAGAGATGTTCAAATGAAAATGAAAATATTTGTACATACATGATTGTTCAATGGGTAGACATAAATAATTTATGTTCTTCCATTTGGAAATTTTATTGTAGAATAATATTTTAGTTAGCCTCCTCCTGTAACAATTGAAGTTATTTAAATTAAGAGAAAATTCTGTCTAATAAGACTTGAGAGTGTAATGTTAATGCATTATAACCGGTTCAAAATATTCTAAAACTTGAATAATTAAGAAATCATAGATTATACACTTGTATATTAACTTGAAATTATCAATTATCAATTAATTGTTATACGTTTTCTTATCAAAACAATTGGTAGAATAGATAATTTGTAGCCAATTTTTTTTTATGACATATATCCATTATTAAAGTAATTCATATATTAGTTATTGCACTCAAGAGGTGCATTCTACAGTCCAGTAAGGGAGATATTTGTAACTCCTTCCGTGCTCATCCTAGATTTGACATCCGTCTTTTATAAAAAATAATAAACCGTTATTAAAAATAACATGTCGACTTAAATTAAATTTAAATTATTTAAAATTGCATATATATAAAACAACATAAATTAGATAAACTAAAATCATAAACATTGGATTACACATTTCCTTAACTTTTCCACTTTAAAAAAGTGTTTTCACCTTGAGATATGTGATCCCTCTTAGTGCTTGGTATATCCCCTTTTAGATGGATCTATGATGGTTATTATGTCAATTCATGTGAGCTTTAAATCATCTACATTAATATATTATAATTTGATAAAAAATTGGATAAATGTAATATGTGTACAACTAAAGAATCATGAGAACTCAACTAGAAGTTCAAAATGAACCTACAATAAAGAACCCTAGAGAATGCAACATGTCTACTACTATGTAAAAATTAAATTTAAAATATAAATGTTTAATTATGAAATGAATTCGACAACGACACAAGTCAAGGGATTCTCAAGGCGCTTAGTAAATTCTTGTATGCCCGCATATCATTGTTAACACAAAAAAATTTCCACATAGCTCTCTATGGTCAACACCATAATTATACATCATAATCCCATCATTATTCCCTCCATTTTGACCGTCACAATTATACCCCCTCCAAATTGGTCCAAGTAATCATTACTCCTTCCCTCATAAATACAAGGAAGATGTGCATTTATTGCAACAAAACCCCTATTCTCCCAAAAAAAGGACCAAAAAACCCTAAAATAAGAATGGGTCATAAATCATGGGCCAATACCATGCACTACATAAAACCATGGACTAGTACCATGGGAAACAAAAAATTGGGTCATCCTATAAATACATTGTGAAGGTCTCCCCACAAACACTTTTGGTCACACTTTTCACTTTTTTACTTCTAGTCACACTTTTGTCCACCATAATTTTTCCACATATTTCTACATCACATTGTATGTTGAGTTTAATCCATACAAACCTTGATTCCATTCCCATTGACAACCCTAGTTGAACAAAATCAGAGAACCAGATCGTGGAAGCCTTTGGACCAAATCCTCAAACGACTGTAGTGGCCTATTTACAAAGTTATGTTGCATTTGTTTGGTTAAAATAAAATATAAAAAAATATTTTGTTTATAGTTTTTTAAATCATTCAAGGTTGAATGCTTTCCCTTGCACCATGAACTAATATCTACCTTTAGATCTCTTTGATCTAAGGCTGGTGCTTTTGCACGTAGCCGAAGAGAAATCTCCACTACAGTTTTATCAACCTCACTTAATCAATCCTCTTGGATCTTTGGATTTGTAGGTTTATTATCTATGTTTGCAGGTTTTTTTTCACTTGGGTACCCTTATACATCATAGGTATGCCCCCCTTTCGGCAGATCCGAACCAGTTTGTTTATAGTTCCTACCCCCCGACCCTAACCGACATTTTTTCCACGAAAAATTTCAAGTTTCGACCGAGACACACTTTTTCAACTCGAAGTCATGAACCATGTCGTACCTTTTTTCCCAATAATAACAACCTAGGTAACACCTTTTTTCTAGTTAAGATTCAACCTAGATCCAAAGTACGGATCACTCTTTTTTTGCCTTCTAGAGCAACCCAGGTCGCTTCTGTGACCCTGTTTTGTGTGATTTGTCACGTGAAAACCCCCGTTAATTGTGACTTGTGTTTTTTCAGTTTGTTTTTCCATCTTGGTCATGATTGTTTCTGAGTCTAGTGCAATCCCAACTGCATATGTTCCACCAACAGGTGCGGCCTGCTTATTTTCCAATTGTTTAAGGTGTTTTATATCCATTCGAAACCCCATGTCTTTGTTCTTCCCCTTTCCTAACTGTATTTTTCTATATCTAATTTCCTACAACCCCTTGGTGTTTTTACAATACCTGTGTTCTTATATTTGAGCCTATCTTGGTTAAGTTTGGTTTTTGATACCCCTCGTGTGTTTCCTACGTCCTATAGAGTTCCTAGTGTGTTGATTTACTTGCATGGTTTATTTTATCTGGAATGATTAGTTTTTAATTGTTGAAAATAAATTACTTTTAGTACTATCATTTACTTTTCATCATATTAGTCTGGCAGAGAGACCTAGGTTTTAGAGATCACACTCCATTTGTGCACACATCTCACACCTTAATCTAAAATCTTGGTCCATGGCCCCAATTAGAGCCTAAAATTAACCTTAACTCAACCATTATTGTAACCTCACTTGAGGACCAAAAAAAAATTGTAGTCAGGTTAGGACACTAGGGATAGGCATCCAAATAACCCCCATTTGTCACTTACATCTGAGACATAGTTGTTTTCTTCTAGGGAACCAAAATCCTCTAGTATTTGTTGACATGGTCACCACCAGCTTATTGGGGGTCCTCCTTCTCTATAGGGGTAAGCCATGATGAAGGGGTTTCGAAAGTCTCAGTGGAATACCACACTCCACTTTGCATAGAAGGACATCCTTCAATTCCTCCTTATGCATCCCGACCATCATACTGGGTGTTGAGGACCAAAGGGATGAAGTGCTAGGAAACTATCCTGAACGTGTCATGAACGAGGTAGCCTAGTTACAAGTCTCTTAGGGCTCTTTTACTTGAGGTCCCTATCAGTAGTGGGATTCTCTTATCCTTTTATTCTTCCATTTCGTATTGTTTAATTATGGATTTCATCACCCAATAGAGGATACAATTTGTGAGGGGATTCCATCCTATAGCTAAAATATTTCTTGCACTTATACCCCATAGGTTAGTGCATCATTTTATTCATAGGTAGTGTTTCTTGTTGGCTTTATGGTCACTTCTATTGTAGATGCACCTGCTGTGACACACTGTTGCAGTTTGGTTTTAGAGCTTGATTTTTGGCATGCATGCCACCATTTATCATCTCTCCTTATGCACATTTAGTTGCAGTTGGATTTTTGAGATTGTGTTTGCCACCCTTGAGATTTCATTCATCAAATAGCACATCATCATGTCATCATTTCTCCCCCACACTACTCTCATAGACTTACGAGGCATACCCCTCAGTTTGTTTCCTTGAACCACCATCTTCATATCCATATTTGATGTCGCTCGCCACCTTTAGAGACATACACTACATCTGAGTCATATTTGGATTCCCATCAATATGAGCCTACTTTGTTCACTACCCCATCTAGGCCCATGGTTGGTGCACCTCCCAACCCCTTCCAAGGGAGAATTGTTGGTAGTGGAACTATGAGCTATCCACACATCATATCAGGTATCCCTTTCCTGGTTCTAATGGGACCCTCATCACCACATACATTGTTGGTTGTTCACTACCCACTAGTAGTGGCCCCACTCCATCCACCATGGTTCACATCATTCCTACATTCATGCATGGGGGAACTAGCCCTTCTACCACTATTGTAGATATTCACACCATTCCAGTGACTACTTCTGTTGTTGGGAGTAAACCCTACCAACCCCCATTTTCTCACGGTAACTACATGCCCACTGTCCCAAGCACCATTGATGGACCTCCCATATCTAGTCCAGGTCTTAGTCTTCCATTCATGTCTAGTATCAACCTTCCTAATTTGGTGAGATTAACAAATGAACCCATCTATCACGACCCATTATGGCCTCCCATGCCTACCAAACTCCCTTCAAGAATCCCTGAGTTTGAGGGAAAGTTAGGATAAGACCCTCATAACCTTATCATGTCATTCCACTTATAGTGTTCCTTCAACAACATAGTGTACAATTCTATCTTATTATGACTATTCTAGCACACACTAACTGGTTTTTCAACCAAATGGTTCATTAAGTTGTCGCATGCCATTTATCCCGATTTTTTCTCTTTAGCCTCAATGTTCCTCTAGTAATTCTAATGACTCATCTATTACGATGAGGGAATGGAAATCATGTTATCATGTAGACAAAACACTGCTACCCATATCACGGAGCACATCCATGAGTTATGTCGTCGACATAGTTTGTGAAAAATCTAGTTAGATGACATGATCTTCCTTGATTGGTTTCTTAAAACCTTACTCCCCGTATTGCCAAGGATGTTGCATCTGAGTGCCCACAAACTGAGGAATAAGAAACACTCAAAGAAGAATAGTTTGACCTTATCTATGCCCAATCGAGTTACCTCTACACCATCATACCTGATGCTCCTCGTGCTGGCTCCTCACAATGAGATACGCCAAGGGAATCCCATGTTATTGATGGAGTCATTGGATCTATTACCCAGCACCCCCACCTTTATATGAGTTCTCCTTCGATATCGCCTCACTCTGATTATGCCCCTATTGTTTTCCAACCCAGCTATGCCCCTGATATTTCACAAGCAGTGGCTCAGTCCAAAGCCACACCTTCATATGTGTCTCTTGCACCTGTTCCTCATGTTCATTGACCGAATTTCTTGGAAACTGTTTGTAATGGCTAAATTATAGGATTTTCAGCTCCTCTAGTTGCTCCCACCTACTACCCACCACATGTGCAACCTACACCTACTCCATCCCCAACTCCTCTTTTTCCTCAAGGACAAGTATATGCTTAGAAAATCCTCCCTAATCAACCTACCCCCACTAATCAACAAGGGCAGAGAATAAGATAGAGAGGTAGGAACTAGGGAAACAACCAACCACAAGGGGGTCGGTCAACCACCCAAACCTCCTAATAACAACGGAGGAAATTCCCCTGCACATAAACCACATCATCCACCTAGACCTGGGAAGAACCCTTAGTTATAGACTAACCATATTTGTATCATTTGTGACATTTATGTCCACTATACACACCAGCTCCCTTAGTTACATCAAGTCCTCCACCTATTACACGAAGAAAATCAACATGAAACCAATGTTGTCACTCCGACACAACCAAACCCAACACCAAAATATCCTTTGTCTATGGTGCTACAAAACCTGTTACCAAATCAAGGAGTGGTATCAACCCAACCATTGGTTCAACAAATACCACAACCACTTCTTCGAGTCAATCCATCGATTCTGGTAACCATCATCTTATGACATTGTTGTCTGACGTCAAATTACAGACTCGATGAAACCAATATGGCTCCACCACAAAAGGCATTAATCCATCCATGAAATATACCTCCATTTGTCTCTATATGTCCTTACATTTGTTGAGACCCCCCATGAATGAGACTTCCAAAGTCCCTAGGTTCCCTTTGCGTCGCGTTGTGTACAACTCAACCACTGGAGCCGCTCTCAATTACAATATTGTCGATGACTTGGCCGAGTATCCCTTTATCATGTCCTCTTTGGAATTCTTGAGAACTTGTGGTCCACAACGCAAAGCATTATTATCCTCTTTTGTTTCCTTCGACTCCACATTAGTCCAGGTTGATCACTTTCAACTTGGATCAAGGAGAACCTCAGATGGCTTCACCCATAGCCTTCGACGTTCCTGTCACTATTTGAATTTTGGTCATTCATCGATGTATCATCGATGAGGGTGCATGCAGTTGTGTTATGTCAACCTTCATTTGGTAGAATCTAGGATCCCCAACCCTTCAATCCTCAACCACCACCCTACGTACTTATGATGGTTTTGTTTCCCAAACATAAGGAATTCTCACGAATTTCCCCATTAATTTTGCAAGTAAAACTATGTTGATCGACATTGATGTTGTGAATGTCAAGCTAGATTATAACCTTCTCCTTGGACGTAGTTACATGTACATGATGCAAGTCATTTCTCGATCTGTATTATGACTCATGATGTTCCCCCATAATGGGAATATTGTGACCATTGACTAGTTGATGTACTATGATCTCAAAGGACTGGCCACTTTGGAGCATATCTTCCCTACCATTGACACCACCATCTATAGCGTATCAATCCCCTCCCTGTCTTTCATTGGTCTAGGCATATTTATCGACTTTGCTTTGACTGACACCTTTTCATCCCTCTCACCTCCTCTCTCTATGGTTGAAATATCATATCTTTGCACCATCACATCCAGTAAACTTCTGACCTCATCGCATACTCAACTGCATCCCAAACCGTAAACTGCGCCCACCCAAAATTTTTCTCCAGGGAATTATTGGGGCTCATTTCCCATACACACCATCCCGTTTCTCTTTACACCCTATGGAATCATGAGTAAAATAGGCATGGATGCTCTTAACCTTCTAGGATTAACTTTGGGTGTTCCAGTGTGGTACCTCAATGCACTCAACTCCAACCTGACACCATAAATCGTGTTGACACCAGTCCAACCTATTGAGACAGTGTGACATCCACCTCCTGGTACACAACCAATTTCTCCTTCATCCACTCTTACACCCCGTCCTCCTAAGAATATTGGGGGAAAGGAACCAAAATCCCATGTGGAACCATGTCCACCTCCTAGTTGTGATTTATGTGATGTACTCGACCACGCTACTCAAAATTGTCCCAATTTGTCATTTCTTCACACCCAAATGCTCACAATAGTACAAGTTGATGACACTCTAATTGTCAATGTACCAAACATCCCCGCGGTTAAGAACAAATCATTACATACGAACCACCCATGTGCATTTTGTGGCCTCTATGGTCATTATCCCCATCATTTCCCAAACCTACTTGAGTATCGGTCCCTCCTCACTAATTTCTATGAGCACTCCCTTGATTCTGAAATCATTGTCCTCAAGGAAATCCACCATCCAACTTCTTCTTCATATACCACCAACACTATCTTTTTGATCTCAACTTCCAGGATTCCTTCCCCCTCGTCGACCATGGAAGATCCCTATGATCTATTCAATCCGAATGCCACTTTTGTAACAACGAAGAGATCCTTGAATCTCTCAAATCCCCTAATTATCCTTGGGATGACCTATACCATCACTTGTTTTTCATCCTCGGTGAACCTTCCTCATCATGAGATCAATTATCTATTAAATCAAAAGATTGTATTCATGTACGTGTCAATTGGTTCAAAAACCAAATCCCAGACCCCAAAGACTTTAAGGAATATAATATGGCCAATGTCTCACCAAGCATCCAAGTGGACATCTCAATGAAACCTAGGATAGTCAAGGATATCACAATTAGTGCTTCATACTCTCCTACAGAATTCATCGCCTACAAGACACTTTTTCAAGATTTTCGTGATGTTTTTTTCTCGATCCTACACCGAAATTCCTAGGCTTGATCTGTCTATCGTTGAACATTGCATCAACACATGGCCTGATGTTTCCCCTATTATTCAGAATCAACGACCAATCCACCCGTAAAATTCCCATGTCGTCAAAGCTAAGATAGAAAAACTGCGCAAAGTAGGCTTATATACCCCATCGTGTATACCACTTGGGCTTCCAATCATGTTCCCGTTAATAAAAAGGAACCATTCGTGTGTGTACCGAATTCCGTGATTTGAATTTTTCTTGTCTCAAAGACAACTTCCCCACTTTATTTATCAACCATATCATAGATGCATGTGTCATCCATGAATTATTTTCCTTCATGGATGGTTTTTCATGTTACAACCATATCTAGATCCACAAAGAAGATCAGTATAAAACCACATTTACCAACCCTAGGGAAATTTTGCATATCATATCATGTCATTTGCACTTCAAAATACTGAATCCACTTTTTAGTGATCCATGACATTTTTCTTCCATGACCTCGTTCACATTATCCTTGTCTATTTGGATGACCTCACAGCTTGATCTCAGAAGTGTTCCCAAAATTTGGAAGACTTATGGAAAGTCCTCCTTCGATGTCTCAAATATAATGTTCACCTAAACCCCTCAAGTGTGTGTTTTGCATCCCAGTCGTTCACTTATAAGTATTCATTGTATCCCAAAACAGGATTATCGTGGATCCCTTAAAGGTTCAATCCATCGTGAATCTTTCCCCCTCCACACACTTAGAGATAATTGTAGGGCCTTGAAGGCAGGTCCAAATTCCTTCATCAGTTTATTCTGGCTTTTGCAAAACAATTCCATGGATTCTTCTACTTTCTCTCTACCAAATCAACATTAAATCAACAATGAGCAGTGAAAATTACAAGTGTCATGTGGTCCTCCCTTGTTTATAAGCCTCCATTTGGTCAACTTCTTTTTTCGTGCGCCACAGAGTCATCCAACATCTATTTTTCACACTGTTCACACCGACGGGTTCATGTTTTCACCCTCTATCCACCTATGGGACTCACATCTCATTCTCTCCCTACTTTTCTTGGGCTATTTCCTAGACTTACATCGAATTGTGTGACACTAGGAAACTTGAACTCGTTATATATTGGCATGTTCACGAGCCCTCTGCTCCATCCATACTCCAAACTTTGTGTTATTTTACAACCATTCATCATCTCGCAAGGAGGCCCCATCAGTGTTCCACTGTCATTTTTTCTCCTCGTCAGCCATGATCCCAACATCACCTATTTTGGCACATTGAACACTTCCTCCTTTCTTGACTGACCATTACGAAGTTTTTGTTAAGCTCTTTTTTGACTCCTTGAAGAATGAAAATATTTCCAAGAAAGCTTGCTTCCTTTCAAGCTCATTAAAGTATTTGAAAGGGCATCTATGTGGTATCATTTATCCCTTTTTCGGACTATTTAGACCAATTAAATAAAATGACTACCCTAACACATTCTAGCTAGGAATGTTTCCATTTGTATCCTTTTATTCTTTTTTGGACATTGGGACTGTACTCTACAAAAAAACTCACTTAAAGGTTGTATTTAAGCTTTTTTCCAACCCTCTCATAAAGAAATGATCCCAAAGAAAAATTGGTTACGTTCATTCTCGTAAAATTATTTGAATGATTTTTCAATTAATATCGGTTTATCCTTTTTTCAGTCTGGTTGGACTACCTACGAAAAACAAGTCTCTTTGCCCATTTCGGCTGGGAGAGTTATCCTTTGAACACTTTTATCCTTTTTCATGCTTAGGAGACTACTGTATGAAAAAGAGACCCATTGGAGTCATCTTCATGTTTTCACACTAGTACAAAATGAGGAATTAGTGACTACGTGACTAAAAATTCTAGTCACCACAGGTTTTTCAAGTGATTTACTACTAAATATGAGCAATTTTGATTGACCCAACTATAAACAACTAAAATTAACAACTAATTTAGTCACCAGTTAACAAATATGACTAGATAATAAGTGACAGAGTTAAAAGTGACTAACATAAAAGACTAATTTAGTCACAACATAAAAAATGACTAGCTAGAAGAATATGAATTAGTCATTTATGTTAGTCATTTTTAATTGTGCAAGTTATATTTCATGTGTTGTCATGTGATGGTCAAGTTGAATTGGTAGCTTAAAGGTTTTTTCATTATGCATATTCATGTCTCCATTTTGGTATAACTCAGTTTATCTAATCTCATCGATCGTGCTCATATTTTGTTTTCCAAATTCTGAGTCTGTTTGACCCTCTCACCAATCAGTTAAAATTTCGGCAAGTTAAAGCCTTTTGATCTTGATAGTGAAATCTATAAAATTTGTTTCCACCAATAAATCGTCATTGACACCTACCCATCAATGTCATCATCACGCCTATTCTCAAAAAGTTAAAAATTCCCCCCTAGTTACGTAAATGACAATATCTTTTATTTTAATAAAACAAATACTCCCTCCCGTTTTAATGATCTCTTACCATTTTTAAATTTAAAATAATAATAATAATAATAATAAGTTTTCATCTAATTCAATAGGTTTTTAACATATAATATTTAATATAACATGCTTTTCATATATAAATATATTATTGTTAAACATTATATAATATATTAATATTAAAAAATTAAATTTCTATTTATCTATTTTGATAGAAATATAAATTAATTAAAAATGTATGATTTTTTTTGGATAAAATAAAAATAAAAAATAGATCGAAAAGAATTTGAGAATTAAAATCTCTGCATATATTGCAGTCACTTTAGGGTTGGATTCTAATTAAGATCTCTATGAAGAAAAGTTGAAAGAGCACCGCTGCCATTTTAAATATTGGAGATAAAGGTAAGACGATTACCCTTTTATGGTTAAAATTGGTTGCATTTACTGGTTATAATGAACGCAGGCAAGAAAGAAATTCCCACTGCAGAGCAATTGGTTTTGGAGCTTGGTTCTGGAGCTTACAATTCCTAAGCATAGGGACTCTCCCCGACCTATCCAAGGTGCTTCACATTCTCTATCTTCTTTTATTTTGAGACTTTAATTAAATATTTTTTCAGTAAAACCCATCAGTCACATTCTACCTTCAAAACCCTATATAAAGTATTTCCATTGTGAAATTTTGGTTGTAAGATCGATTGCTTTTAGCAATTGTGGATTTTCCTTCGTTTTGGTTCCTTCTCTGTATCATGACTAATATTTTGGGAATATTATGGTTAGGAAATTGATTTTCTTGGGCATTTTTTCATCATTAGACTTCCTGCTAGTATCAGCCTACAAATTCTCAATTTACACACATTCATTCAGTCTTTAAATTTCAATTTATCCCTTTTTCCATTCTCCTCATTGGAGCATAATCCACATGTTCTTATTCCCATTCTATGTCTTCATCATCATCACCATCATCCTCTTTGTGAGCTGCTTCAGCATGGGAGCCACTGGAAGTTTTATCCTTATCAATTGTTTCGTTGTCGACTCCTATAACAACACCAAATGCAACAAAAATCTTAGGCTATATCTTGTTACCCATGAATCTACTACAAGAATGTAAAAAAGCATATAAGTTTCAAATACCTAATTCATCCAAACGAGCAATCGAGATGAAGAAAAAAAACCAAAATAACATAAGTGTAGTTGGCATCATGTAATTGTTGAATGTCACTATTTTTTATAGTTTCTAAGGGAAATTTTCATGGTTTTGGAAATATATCTCTGAAGTGTTTGACAAAATGCTTGTGTGATTTATGATTCCCACACCATATAGATTGTTTGATATGTGGTAATGCAACAACATACATCCAACCATCTAACTTATGAACACACTTAACTGTGGATTTTTAGCTTGAAATATCTTGAACTAAATCTGCAAATATCAAAGTCACAAAGTCTATTTTTTAGGTGAGTGTTTTGGAAACATACTCCAAATAACCAAATTACTTGAATTTCCTCCTACCTTATCCCTTTGAAAGTTGTACCATTAATGGGTGTAGACCACAATGAGATTGAAACCTGGTGCATAGCTTAACAATCCATCAACCTCAACAGTGAACCAACACCTTGTTACCAGAGGTGTTGAGTTTTGGATAAAATTGCATTCTATAGGGGATACATAGGATATACAGCTGCATTTGTTGACACTTATGAGCTTCAATTAACAGTCGTTAGAAGTTGAGGAAAGGTGTCCTTGATTCCTTCTTGCATGGTTTTTCATCATCATTTGCTAGGTATTTCATGCAAACCCAATGCAATTTGTGTAATAGGCGAGGTCATTTTGTTTCATATAAATTTGCCTTCAATTATGACTTGAATTCAGATTCTAGAATTTATACTGTTTCATATAATTTCTTCATCTTAATGTTTTAGTATTGAACTTTGATTTTCTCGTACTTCAATGAGCTTTATATCTGGTAAAGCTTCAGTCCGAGACAATCTATCAATAAGAAGCAATTCAAGATCCCTACATGTTTGTTGTCAAGGACACAATTTTATAGGAGATATATTCCATCTTTTCTACCTACTTGCTTGCTTGTTGGTCAATGGTTTTGCATGTTTACCAGCTACTTGTCTCCTTCTTGGTCAATTGTTTTGCATGTTTAGTAAAACATTATGGTTTTCTGCAAATCTATCTGTAAAGTGTGACTAGAAATTATTGGTTAACAAATTTCTTCATAACCATGTTTATCAAGTCTTCATAAAAACTGAGATATATAAACTACCTCTCTCGGTAGCTGAATCCTTTCTTCTAAACATGGTACACGGACCATTGTCATACACTTTCTGTTCCAAATTAATTTTGAATGCATATATGAAGAAAAATACATTATTGCATAAAAATAAAAATAAATACGTCGATGCCAAGCGAGTCCATTTTCAGGTTTTTTTATATATTTTTGCTAGTACTTGTAGTGGCTGCGTGGTCTGTCTTTTATTTTAATTAAAATAATGTGAATAATGTATTATCAATAGTCATAAGAAAACCTACATCCATGAATCCATATGCATGTTTAGTAAAATGCTAAGTTTTATGTAAGTCAATGTGGATCAAGTGTGATTGGAAATGACTGGTTAACACATTCCTTCATAAACCATCTTTTTCAAGTCTTCATACAATGGAGATATATACACTACCTCTATAGGTAGTTGAACCCTTTCTTTAAAACATATTACCTGGGCTACTGTCATGCACTCACTGTTGCAAATAACTCGTGAACGCATGTACTATGACAAGAAAATTATTGCAAAGAAATAAAAGCATGTTGATGCTAAGCCAATTCATTTCTGAGTTTTCTTTATTTGTTTTTGGTGGTTGTATGTGGTCTTCCTTTTTTAAATAAAAATGTTGTAAATAGTGTTTTATTAACACTAATACACACAAGGGCCTTTTGAGAAGATAGTCTAAGACAGATGTCTCTTTTGTCTCAACTTATTTTTATATTTTGTTTTTAACTTTTTATTCTATTTTTATGAGTATTTTTCATTATCTTTAAGACATTAAGTAATAACAAAAATAATGAAATGTCTCAAATTGAACAGTGAATCATTACTTCTAAGCACCCTATCCAAATTGAACATCGAATCTTCACTTATAAGCACCCTATCCTTCGCACTGTAGAGATATTCGATAGATCCCCAATATAAAAAAGATGGAAGAGTAGGCTCTTGTATAATATCTTGTGTGACTGTAACCTTGCCTTTCTTATTTCAGGTTTTCCCTGAGTTCCATCTTATTCTACCACATATATTTTGGGTTTTCCTACCATTCAGAAACGAAATAAACAAATTCCCTAATCACACAAACCTTCTAGGAGAGGAAAAAATTAGGAAGTTCAGGTACCAACAATAATGGATTGATGCATAATGGATCCCAACCAGCAATAACGAGATATATGCTACGGCAATTAGGGTCTTCAAAATGCAAATACAGGTAAATCTGAGGTCCTATTTTTTCTTTGATGTCTTTCTCCCCACACAAAAAGGTCAAGGAGGGATTTGCTTTATGATTCAATGTTTACTCAATCGATTTCTTTTTCAAGAACCCCAACTTCAAATTTAATTAAACTCTGCATCTGCATCTGCATCAAGGAAATATGCCTAGCGCTTGCTATTTGCATAGAGGGTTTCCTAGAAATTCTCCATTGTGGGACGACCATGGGCTGCAGAGCCCCTTCTCATAAACAAATGAGCAAAATCTTGGAACTTTAAAAGGTTCTCATTGGAAGCCTCAAGCAACGACCTGGGAAACCATGCTACCTCAAGCCATGACTTGGGCAACCATGTTGTTGTGCACAAATACTTTGACAGAGGTAGTCATGCTAGTGATCCAGAAACTGTTAGGTTGATCTCAAAGAAACTGTTAGGTTGATCTAGCTTCCTCTTCATTAATCTCCTGTATCATCTAATAGCTCCAGTGTTTTTTTGGACTGCATACGTGCTTCCATGTTTAGCTCTCTGGAAGATTCTGCATACCAAAGGAACCTTTTTGTCTAGTCTATAACAATTTTTGAGTCCTCTATCACCTGGACAATAGAGATGCCTTGTTCATTTTCCAATCTCTATAGTATCGTCAATGGCTTCCATTCTTCCTTTATTATTTGTGCCTTCCCTAAACCTCCTCTAAAGGAGATTTTGTGCACACATGAAAGGTAGATTACTCTTCCTGCTCCCTGTATTCTAGGCTTGTCTTGACAAGCTCCATAGAAAAATGCCCAGGGCTGTGACTTATCTACCTCCAAGTCTCCTATCCTTCTTGGTTTTGAAGTATTGGTACCCATTGTGATTCAATCAAATAAAAGTTTGTATTTGTTGTTGTACTTGAAATGGAGGAGAAACCTTACCTTCTATATACTTGTATTCTTGTCTAACCAAATAGCCCAGGACACTATAAAGGGAATTGCTGTTGATTAAGTTGTCATTGATGCCAACAGTGCCTGGTCATTGATGCCAACAGTTGAGTCTTGGTGCCCCTTGTGGAGCCCCTGAGGGTTAGTGTTTGATTTGTGGTTGTCTGTGTCAAGAGGAGACCTTTTGACTTTGTCCAAGCCCAAGTCTGAAGCCCTTGGAGCCCTTGGGAAAATGGCAAAATCCCTGATCTTCTAAGTTGGTTTATTCAAAACATTCAAGGTTAAATGACAAAGTCCTAAAATCATTAATAAAAGATTTAAAATTAATATTAAAATCAAATATTAAAAGTTTTAATAAATAAAACAATTATTTATTAAAATAGTTTAATAAATATAAAAATTTTAATATATACATTAAAAATAACCTTTTATTCAATATTAAAAATAATTCATTAAAATAAGGAAAGATGACATTTCCTTTTTGAACAAATTCCTTAAAACGTGGAAAGATGTTTTTAAAAAAAATATATATTATAACTATGACAAAATTAAAGATTGACCCCTTAAAGTGTATAAATAAAACTTAATATGTCACGAGAGAGGTAGACACATGAACTTACTGTTAATTACATTTTAGTATTGACTGCAAAAATTGTCGTGGTGTTATATTCGTGCTTTATTGATCGAGATGAAGTAAGCCCCAGCCAAGGAGACACAGCTCGGGTATTTTTAGGCTGATCGTTGCACAGTATTTTTTTTTGGTTTTGTTCACGGGCTGAGGAAAATTGAAGAAGAAAATAAACATCGGCATCAATTTCTTTTGGCTGTGAAAATTTCGGCAAGTTTATAGCAGCGTTCTTGGCAAATTCGGGCATGTAGATGAGCAGACTGTCAATTGCCGTGGGAAATAGTTGCTGGTTAAAATCAGTCGAGGGTTTGGTAAGTTGCAGCACTCTGCCAAAGAAGACGTGAAGCAGAGTCGAGTCAGTTCATTATTTTTGGTGCGTGTTAAAAATTCCACCAGCGGAGATACAATATCATAAATCAAGGTGCTGGAGCAAGCCGTCATTTTATTATTGATGAAGAAAAATCATTATTAATGAAATTGACCCTGCCTTGTCGTTTTTACTGGAATCGACAATTTCACTGGGGATTATTGTGCCGTGCTTTCATTTCTACAGTTACAAATTCAGCTGTGAATGCATAAGGTGATCCTGAGAATGATAGAGTGGGAGGTCTTCTCTTCAATTTACCCTGCCTGGTGATTTATTACAATCTACAGTCTTCTGAGCTCAGGAAGCTCTAGTTTTGCGAACTCATATCAGTCCCAGACTTGCTTCTCTCGATGATAATGGCCCTTACTCCTTCTGCATTATAGCTGGATCTCTCCAGGATATCAAAGCTCAGTGAATTGCGGAATAACCTACTGCTACAGTGTATTAGAATGATCTGCCCCACAAGGACAACCTACAGACAATTTTTGGAGTCCGAAATTTGCAGCAGTCGAGGGTTTCCTCTGCATTAACAAGTGAGGTATGTATGAACAGCACATGTAATATATAATGATGCAAATGTAAAGTGGCTTGAATTTACAGAAGGTATATAAGAAAATGCATATTCAGTATTGAGTAGATGTTTATCAATCAAAGGTGTACAAGTGAATATATATAGGCATGTGTAGTTGTGAAAGTGAATGCACAGGTAGAAGTATGAGACTATTCTCGATGCTGATGATTGTGTATAGATATTAGTGAGTGTACAGCAGTAAAAAAATATATTAGTTGTGATATGATTTGTACAGGAGCATATACACAGTCCATTCTTATCATCATCTACAGCGAGAGGTATGTATACAGCAGTATATACAGTGTTATGTAATGGAATAGTGATGTACATGTTGTGTAAAGTACAGCAGTGATGAACTATGATGATATATTGATATGAGATGATATGACAGTGATGATATGAATGCTCAGTCAATGATGTGCAGTATATATGAGTTTACAGAGTGATATAATGATATGGTCAGTGATAAGGCTGAATTGGTAGTGTGTGTGTCAGTGATAAGGCTGACTTAGCAGTGTGTGTGGTAGTGATAAGATTGACTTGACAATAACCAGTAGTGTTGATAAGCAGCTTGATCAGCATGACCGTGGTAACATGAGCAGAAAGATGATGTGATAGTTTTGACTACAGAAAAGATTTGGCAGTGATCAGAGTGCAGTGGTTATCAGCAGAGAGTACAGGTTTTGGTATTT
>LPNX010629790.1:32047-43165 GCA_001517045.1 Pseudotsuga menziesii
CGTTACACAGGATCAACAAGTACAGGATCAACAGCAAGAACAACAACAAAACTCTCCTAAGAATTGGTATCAAAAGAATCATCCACAGGAATTGATTATTGGTGACAAGAAAGCCAGCATAGAAACCAGAAAAGATCGAAGACAAGTCCGAAGACCAGAACAAGTATATTTCTCACTACTATCTACAGTTGAGCCGAGTGACTTTATGGAAGCTAGTACAGATGAACATTGGGTCAAAGCCATGGGATAAGAACTTGATCAAATCGAGAAAAATGAAACATGGGAACTAGTTCCTAGACCCAAGGACAAAAATGTGATTGGCACAAAATGGATTTTCAGAAATAAGCTGAATGAAGACGGACAGGTAATCAGAAACAAGGCAAGATTGGTTTGCAAAGGATATGCTCAAATCGAAGGGATAGATTTTGAAGAAACATTTTCTCCAGTAGCCAGAATGGAAGCTATAAGAATGATATTGGCCCATGCTTGTGCTAAAAATATCAAAGTGTATCAAATGGATGTCAAATCAGCCTTTTTGAATGGCAAACTAGAAGAAGAAGTCTACATTGAACAGACAGAAGGATTCCAACTATCAGCGAACAAGGACTATGTGTGTAGATTAAAAAGGGCCCTATATGGGTTAAAGCAAGCTCCTAGAGCTTGGTACTCCAGATTGGACAGTTACTTGCAGAAACAAGGTTTCAAAAGGGGAACTGTAGACATCAATATGTATATCAAGATTGATCATAACAGCATAATTATTGTTTAAGTGTATGTTGATGATATTATCTTTGGTAGTGATGATGATACTCTGAGCCAACAATTTGCCAAGGTTATGCAAAACGAATTTGAGATGTCGCTACTTGGTGAACCGACCTTCTTCTTGGGACTTCAGATATCACAATGTGAGGAAGGCATCTTCATCTCTCAGACCAAGTACATTAAAGAAATGTTGAAGAGGTTCAAGATGGAAGATTGTAAGCCTGTGAGCACTCCTATGACTACTAGCTGCAAGTTAAGTAAAGACGATGAATCAAATGCAGTGGATCAAAAACTTTACAGGTCAATGATTGGAAGCTTACTGTATGTGACAGCTTCAAGGCCAGATGTGATGCAAGCTGTTGGACAGGTTGCAAGATTTCAAGCAGCTCCGAAGGAAACTCATGTTATTGCAGTCAAAAGAATATTCATATATCTTAAAGGAACTATGGACTTTGGATTATGGTATTCAAAAGGAAATGAGTTGGACTTATTAGCTTACTCAGACGCAGATTGGGCAGGATGTGTGGATGACAGAAGAAGCACAAGCGGAGCAGCATTTTTCTTAGGAAACTGTTTGGTATCATGGTCTAGCAAAAAGCAATCCTCAGTATCCTTGTCAACGGCAGAAGTAGAATATATAGCAGCAACAACATGCTGTACTCAAATTCTTTGGATGAAACAGAACCTGCAAGACCTACAAGTAACATATGATGAGCCGATTCCAATTCTATGTGACAACACAAGTGCCATCAGCATCTCCAAGAATCCAGTCATGCACTCCAAGACAAAGCACATCCCTATCAAATATCACTTTCTTCGTGAACAGGTCACAGAAAAGCACATCAAGTTGGAATATATTGAGACAAAGGAGCAGATAGCAGATATATTCACCAAGCCCTTTCCTAAAGGGACATTTGAGTACCTTCGAGAAAAATTGGGGGTCATTCCTTCTTCCCACTAAATTGATTCTTCACACAGAAGTGCCTGGTGTTTGGGAGAGCATGTTCTGAGGGGGAGTGTTACTTCAAGGGAGTACCCTTTGCCATTGATGCCAAAGGGGGAGAGAAGTTGTGGATAGGGGGAGCCTATTCTCAGGGGGAGCCTGAGTGTTGTCATCAATGACAAAGGGGGAGATTGTTGATTAAGTTGTCATTGATGCCAACAGTGCCTGGTCATTGATGCCAACAGTTGAGTCTTGGTGCCCCTTGTGGAGCCCCTGAGGGTTAGTGTTTGATTTGTGGTTGTCTGTGTCAAGAGGAGACCTTTTGACTTTGTCCAAGCCCAAGTCTGAAGCCCTTGGAGCCCTTGGGACAATGGCAAAAGCCCTGATCTTCTAAGTTGGTTTATTCAAAACATTCAAGGTTAAATGACAAAGTCCTAAAATCATTAATAAAAGATTTAAAATTAATATTAAAATCAAATATTAAAAGTTTTAATAAATAAAACAATTATTTATTAAAATAGTTTAATAAATATAAAATTTTTAATATATACATTAAAAACAACCTTTTATTCAATATTAAAAATAATTCATTAAAATAAGGAAAAAGGTTTATTCAAATAAAATATAACCAAGACATATTCATTAAAATAAGGAAAGATGACATTTCCTTTTTGAACAAATTCCTTAAAACGTGGAAAGATATTTTTAAAAATAAAAAATATTATAACTATGACAAAGTTAAAGATTGACCCCTTAAAGTGTATAAATAAAACTTAATATGTAACGAGAGAGGTAGACACATGAACTTACTGTTAATTACATTTTAGTATTGACTGCAAAAATCGCCGTGGTGTTATATTCGTGCTTTATTGATCGAGATGAAGTAAGCCCCAGCCAAGGAGACACAGCTCGGGTATTTTTAGGCTGATCGTTGCACCGTATTTTTTTTGGTTTTGTTCACGGGCTGAGGAAAATTGAAGAAGAAAATAAACAGCAGCATCAATTTTTTTTTGGCTGTGAAAATTTCGGCAAGTTTATAGCAGCGTTCTTGGCAAATTCGGGCATGTAGATGAGCAGAATGTCAATTTCCGTGGGAAATTGTTGCTGGTTAAAATCAGTCGAGGGTTTGGTAAGTTGCAGCACTCTGCCAAAGAAGATGTGAAGCAGAGTCGAGTCAGTTCATTATTTTTGGTGCGTGTTAAAAATTCCACCAACGGAGATACAATATCATAAATCAAGGTGCTGGAGAAAGCCGTCATTTTATTATTGATGAAGAAAAATCATTATTAATGAAATTGACCCTGCCTTGTCGTTTTTACTGGAATCGACAATTTCACTGGGGATTATTGTGCCGTGCTTTCATTTCTACAGTTACAAATTCAGCTGTGAATGCATAAGGTGATCCTGAGAATGATAGAGTGGGAGGTCTTCTATTCAATTTACCCTGCTTGGTGATTTATTACAATCTACAGTCTTCTGAGCTCAGGAAGCTCTAGTTTTGAGAACTCATATCAGTCCCAGACTTGCTTCTCTCGATGATAATGGCCCTTACTCCTTCTGCATTATAGCTGGATCTCTCCAGGATATCAAAGCTTAGTGAATTGCGGAATAACCTGCTGCTACAGCGTATTAGAATGATCTGCCCCACAAGGACAACCTACAAACAATTTTTGGAGTCTGAAATTTGCAACAGTCGAGGGTTTCCTCTGCATTAACAAGTGAGGTATGTATGAACAGCACATGTAATATATAATGATGCAAATGTAAAGTGGCTTGAATTTACAGAAGGTATATAAGAAAATGCATATTCAGTATTGAGTAGATGTTTATCAATCAAAGGTGTACAAGTGAATATATACAGGCATGTGTAGTTGTGCAAGTGAATGCACAGGTAGAAGTATGAGACTATTCTCGATGCTGATGATTGTGTATAGATATTAGTGAGTGTACAGCAGTAAACCAATATATTAGTTGTGATATGATTTGTACAGCAGCATATACACAGTCCATTCTTATCATCATCTACAGCCAGAGGTATGTATACAATAGTATATACAGTGTTATGTAATGGAATAGTGATGTACATGTTGTGTAAAGTACAGCAGTGATGAACTATGATGGTATATTGATATGAGATGACATGACAGTGATGATATGAATGCTCAATCAATGATGTGGTAGTATATATGAGTTTACAGAGTGATATAATGATATGGTCAGTGATAAGGCTGAATTGGTAGTGTGTGTGTCAGTGATAAGGCTGACTTAGCAGTGTGTGTGGCAGTGATAAGATTGACTTGACAATAACCAGTAGTGTTGATAAGCAGCTTGATCAGCATGACCATGGTAACATGAGCAGAAAGATGATGTTATAGTTTTGACTACATAAAAGATTTGGCAATGATCAGAGTGCAGTGGTTATCAGCAGAGAGTACAGGTTCGGCAATATTCTTCTTATCAGGGTGGCAGGACAGGGCAAGGAAAGGAGGTCGTAGCCTCCTTCTGGTAGAAGCCGGAAAACTGGGGAGTGGTAGCTTCCTTCAGGTTGCAGCCTATAAAATAGGGGGTCATAGCCTCCTTTCAGTTGAAGCTGAAAATATTGAAGTCTATATAATAAGACAGTTGTTCTTTTCATCCAGTTATTTCTGGACAACTATTATTAAAAAGGCTTCTGTGGTTTTACCCCCAGGACTTGGGTTTCCACGTAAAAATCTTGTGTACTGTGCATCTTGTTATTTTTCATGATTGTTGATGATATGCTGCTATGATTGGTGATTAGCAACTTGCTCTTGATTGAAAGTTTTATAATTGGCAAATACTGATTCACCCCCCTCTCAGTATTCCAACAATTGCTCTGTACTGTTTGAGATATTATTTTGCAAAAGAGAGCCACATCACATAAAAATTCTAGATTTCTATGGTGCCCTTACTTTGGAGATTTTGCTCCCCCCGTATGCTTCTTTCTCATTACTTCCTCAAACATGGCCTTGTATCCTAATTTTACAGTGAAATTGCTATTTGCTGGGTTATTGGACTATACCAGAGTCCATGCCCAACCTTATTTGGATATGAGCTGGTGATAGTCTGTTAGTAAATCCTTTCCACTATTTTTCCAGAATTCCTTCGATATCTAATACCTCTGCACTCTTCCATCTCTGCTGCGAAAAGTTTGTTGACCACAGGATCTGCTACATTGGCTAGTACAAAATAGCCTTGACTGCTCGATCTATTTATCAGTTCCTGGGGAATGTGGTATTGTCCCGCCATCTAAGCCATGGATTGAGTCCCAGCCTTACCCTTTTTCCATCTCCAACTTTCATAGGAATCCAATTCCCTGTAGATACTCGAGTTATTGGGTTCAAGTAATTTTTAAGATAACATTGTGCTACAAGCCTTTACCCTTGAGAAGCCTCCATAATTTTTGCAGATAAAACCTTCTCAAATAATTATAATTTTAAAACCCTAACCACCTGCTTCCTTTGGCTTCACCGTTCTCTTCCACTTGACCAGAGCCATCGATTTTTTGTTTTCCTTTATTCCCGTCCATAAAAAATGAAAACATTTTTCCCCAGTTACTCAAGCATGCCCATTGGGATGTATGCTATTGAGAGCCAGTAAATCATGATAGCTTCTAGAACAAATTTGACTAATGTCACACTTAAACCAATAGACAACCACTGTGTGCACCAAGTTGTGAATACCTTTTTCCACTTTTTGGTATAACCAGATTTAGTTTCTATAACCCAATTCAATTGGCTTGAGCATAAACCCAAGGTATTTGAAACCTTTGTTGAACTCAATGCTCTGAAAGGAAGAGATTCCAACTATAATATATTCCTACATCTGTTGAACTCTTTTGAAAGAAATTGCATATTTCTAGGTATTAATTTTCATCCCAGTAGCCTTACCATATAAATCTAGAATCTCCTTGCTTTTCACTGTTCAGTGCTTCCCTTAAAGTACCATTCCCAAACAGCAAGACATCATCAACAAAATGTAAGTGAGACAAATTCCTTTGTATCTCAGTCTTTATTCCTTTTACAGCGTCATTCTTAACTGCCTCATTTATTAATAATAATTTGTCTTAGACCTTCTGCAACTATGAGGAAAATTAGAGGTGATAACAAGCATCATTGTCTAAGCCTTCCAGCGGGTTTGGAAAAACTAGAGAATGACCCATTAATTAGAACATAGAAGGTAACTGAATTCAGACAACCCATTATCTGGTGACAAAAAGTACACTGCACCCTATGTGAATGACAATTATCTTGATATAAGCCGACTTACCCTATCATAAGCTTTGGAAAGATCCAACTTAATCACTATTGCTCGAGTCTTCTTTCTCTTGATTGAGTGTAGAGCTTCTCATGCTACCCCATTGGCACCATGAATATATATATTGCTCATCTAAGATAGTGCCTAAGAAGATTCCAAATAATAAAATAGTAAAAAACTAAAATCTTAGCTATATTGTTTTATAAATATATAAATTTAGATTATATATGTAATAAAAGTTTATGGCCCAGACTATTATTATATGTAGTATATGAAATTTATTTATAATTTAATAATTTTTTTATTAAAGCTAAATAAATAAATATTAGAATATATAAGTAAAGGATATGATATTAAGCTAGATATATGATAATTAACTTTCTTTTGCTGAAAGGTGCTAACATATAATATATTGTTGAACCATATCGCTTATTTCATGAAGCTGGAATATATAGACAAACCATATGACTTATTTCAATTTGTGTAGCCATTGAATACATACTAACATAGAGCATCAGAAATACAAAGAGACACCATTGAGCAAGGGTAGAAGTAATTCCTGCCAACGATGCCTCTTGTCCATTTCCATAAATGCAAACATTTTGGTAGACATTTCTTCGCCAGGGCATACACACATCCATCTATCAATCTGGGGCATACCTGCATTCAATGATATTCCAGCAACAACAAAAATGCATGGAAAGTGGTGGCTTGACTCACATTTATGCAAGGCACAGGTAACACACAATAATTACTCTCTCGTATTTTTGAACTTGTCCAAATGTACTGGTTGCTCTTTTATATTCATTTATTTATGAATTCAATGCTTGGAATATGCTAAATGCCATGACATAGCTTATAGCTCTTGGGCATGCTCCATTGCATGCCATGATTTTGACAACACCAGTCCATTTGATCTTTTTGCCATCATGCCTATCACATAAAGCCTCAATTGTGCCAAACTACCTTGCCCATGTGAAATTTTGGCAAGTGATGAGAGGTGGTTCCTACGAATCTAAAACACAAATCTTCTTTACTATTCCAATGATTCTCTTTATCATTAGGAGGCCTTATCTTTGTTTGTTCAATATGATACCATTTTTTATTTAGGGCATGCATTAAATGCCATATCAAGAGTTGTTTTTATTTTGTTCTATAGCCCATTTATAAATTCTTCTAATTGTGAGTACAGTCTAGACTCTAACATATCTTTTATTTGTGATGGTTTTGTTTTTCTCACAAATAGAGTTGTTGTTTCATATATTTTCCCTAAACATGTGCTATTTGTATTTGCATGGTAAATCATATCATGTATTAGCTAAGAAAAATTGACTACAAGTTCAACACTTGTGAGTATGGTGTTGACACACCCATAACAAGTTGAGGTCATCACTGTCATAGGTGATGCACCCTCATTTCTCTTGGGAAAGAAATAAATGTCCTTTGAGAGGTTGGGGTGCATCATCCTGCACTTCGCTGCTAATAGACAAACATGTTTGTTCACCTGGTGTGGGGTGTTTGCACTCGAAGAGTGGGTGCATGCACCTTGGCTACATATATATCAATCCTATAAAAATAGGGTAAGTAGAATGAATAGGCATATGATAACTAGTATGGATATGACATTTTTAGAACAACTTAGATATGAGACAACTATGATTACACTAAATTTGTATTTGAAAAAGAAACATGAGACAACTATGATTACACTAAATTTGTATATGAAAAAGAAACATGAGACATGAAAAATTCAAATGCCATTCATGAATTTGGAAATAAAGCTGAAAAGAGAGTTCTCACTAATATTGGTAGACATAATATGTAAACATTACATGCAAATTGAGTCTTATCACTGTACTAGTACTATGTAGAGTCTTTCCACATAAATTCAGTATAAATTACAAATTACATAGCATAAAAAATATTTTCGTCAACGCACTAAAGCTCCACATCATTAATATTCTCTATACGAATTGCAATGTTAGATGTAGATGCAATGGTCTTACATCTACTTAAGGGGATATTGTAGATGCATCATCAATGATATTTCCTAGTAAGGTAACTTTTGTTTCATATCCCACAATTTCAGAGTCCTCCTTTATTCTAGATTTGTATGAGATAGAGGGCAGATAATGTTAAAACATGTTTATATGAATACAAGGTGCATCATCATGCACTTGGGTGTAAAGAGACAAACATGTGTGTATACTCAACATAGTTTTAAAAATCAGTCAGATTGGATCCTTGATGATTGGGCAAGTCAATGTAATCGTCTCATTCCTCTAGCTCACCTTGTAAAATTAAGACTATCTGCTGTCATCCATCCTCAAGACTAGGCATTTCTTGCCAATTGCGAGTCCGCCTCTCTATGATAGTATAGACCACTGAGCATGTAAACTATCTAGCAGAGCCTCTGAAATTTGAAATTTCCTTCAATCCTGATCCACGGGTCCTTTCCAATTCTGACTTTTCCTCAATTCCCTCATTTATTTACCCACCAAGGGGAAAAATTTACCAAAGGATTTCCTTGCAATGGAAGCATCCTGTGAGTGTTTTTTTTTAAGCCAATATTCCATGGATGCATCTCTTAAGTGTTTGGATTTCATTAACTTTACCTCAGTGTCCATCATTATAAAGCAATCTCTAAAGGATTTTAGTTGCAAATTTTGAGATGAAGTGTTTTATGTGTTTTAAACCCCATTCCCAGCTTACTTGGAATTGGCTACCCTATTCCATTTATAACTAGTGGAATTTCTTGGCCCTCCCTCCTATGTGAAGGATGATGAAACACTTCTTTCTAATTTGGTTAAGATTCCTTTTGGTAGCTGTGGTATAGACATCCAATACTCCTGTATGCTCTCTAGAATAGATTAATGAAGGTTAATATACAAACCACAAGACAGTTACGGCCAAAATTTAAATGTCAATCATATGGTTTCAAGATGAAACCCAGGTATTTGAATTCTTGAAATAATTAATGGGAAATATGATTTTGGTCTGTTCTTTAAATTACTCTGCCAAACCACTTTACATTTTTGAAGACTTATTCATATTTATTACCATTCCTATAGTCTTGCAATAGAGGTCCAGAATCCCCTTAAGTTTTTCCAGCTCCCTAACAGAACTATTGACTGAAAATCAATGTGTCGTCTACAAAAAGTAAATGGGTGATATGAACGAGTTTGCTGCTTTAATCCCCTATAATTATGTTCGAGCATTTAATTAATTTAGAAAGTTTTCTTTACTGGGCTAAATTGTTTTAAAAAATATTTCACATTTAGCTTTTATGATTTTTTATTTTCTATGTCCTATTTGTCTAGCAGCAAAACTCAGAAGTTCTATGATGTTACAAATCCTTCACAGTAACGTTGGTGACTTTGTTTACCTCCACCAGTGGCATAGGTTTCCTTGCTTGGACCTTTGGGAGTGTTAAGTTGAAAGAAATGAAAATTATGTTTTTACTTTATCTTGCATTGTCACAGTTGTACCTATGTGTTTCTGGTATTACTATTGCTGTTATTTACTGTCCTTGGATGCTTCAAAATTAACACAAGGACCTTTGGGAGTGTTAAGTTGAAAGAAATGAAAATTATGTTTTTACTTTATCTTGCATTGTCACAGTTGTACCTATCTGTTTCTGGTATTACTATTGTTGTTATTTACTGTCCTTGGATGCTTCAACATTAAAACAGGGACCTTTGGGAGTGTTAAGTTGAAAGAAATGAAAATTACGTTATATATGTTACCACGTTCTTTTCTCCTTTACGTGTGCTAGTTTAACTTGTTCATTAATTTATTACTACTGTTGTTATTGATTGTCCTTGGATGCTTCAACTTTAACACAGGGACCTTTGGGAGTGTTAAGTTGAAAGAAATGAAAATTATGTTATATATGTTACCATGTTGTTTTTTCCTTTACAATGCTATTTTAACTTGTTCATTAATTTATCACTACTGTTGTTATTGATTGTCCTTGGATGCTTCAACTTTAACACAGGGACCTCTGGGAGTGTTAAGTTGAAAGAAATGACCTTCCTTATACGATGATGATAAAACTTAGAATTATTGTACAGAACACATATGGACTATACCTTGAGAGAGAAGATAAAAAATTTCCCTTCGTCTTGTGGGTAAAATGGTTGTTTCCCCACCATGATTGTACACATCGGTCTTATGGGTATTGTGTGTGGGTATTGTGGGTATTTTCGTGTGGGTATTGTGTGTGGTTCTTGTGGGTCTTGTCTATCAAACATGCTTTCTTATCCCTTGGATTTAGGCATGTCTACAGGGAGCACAATATGAGTGCATACCGCTTATCCAAGGAAGCACTTGATATGAAGGTTGGTCTTCTCTCCTTCTCAGAACTCTGGGAAGGAGAAATTATTGAGGGATGCTTGATACAGCTCTTTTAAGAGTTTTTTTCAGTATTTGTGGCATACTCATGTTTTTCCCTTTTCGAGTATGGGACTCTTTATCCTGTCCTCTTGTATTAGCTAGGGATATATTCTTGTTTTGATTCTCTTCGGGTGTGTTTGTTCCACCCAAGAGGCCTCCTAGATAAGTTGTCTAGCCTCATTCTATTCTCCCTATGGTAATGCTTTTTATGTCTTTCTTTGATATTTTGAGTTTTGTGGGTGGAGAGCTGTTGGGTCGAGAGTTGGGTTGACAGCTACTTCAAATGCAAATAGATTTTTTTTGTTTTTTATATATTTTTTGAGGTTGACAGTATTGATCCGTGACATTGTGGACTGTATTTGTCTCACTCTGCCCTAAATGGGTCAGAGCATCAACTGAATGGATATTTAGTTTTGACATTGAGGAATCATGTACATTGTTTCCCATAAGGTGTTCACTTAATTTTTCATGAGGGTTTATGGGTTGGTTTCTGAGTTTTCTAGGCAAGTCTAAATTATGATGTTGTCTTTTTCTTAGTTGTAAAACTAATTCTAGGAAATCCATGCCACCTGTGGACAATGAAAGGAAATGAACAACCCATGTACCTCATTTCTGGGTAGTTTTGGGCCCTATAAAAACAAGTGACAACAATAATTAAGCCAATATGGGTATTGTTTTGAACATTATTGGGTGTGTTTCACCTTCTAGCAGCCTCGACATTCAATTTGGGCCATTTTTGTGGA
>LPNX010629790.1:43217-124739 GCA_001517045.1 Pseudotsuga menziesii
TTTCCTCTTAGAGCAGACAATGACAATATCTGAGGTATGGAAAATCTAAGAGAAGAAATCATGCCTGCTCTGAGTGGAGTTTGGACCTCAAGCCCCAATCCGTGAGGCAATAAGTGTAGTTGTTAAAAATTTAGTCCAATTAGGTGCAGTTGTTTGTGGCCAGAAAGGCCTAAAAAAATTAACTGAATCTGGTTTGAATCTCATTAAGCTGGGTGTAGAACCTCAACTAGGGATTTTGAGTTTTGTGGGTGGAGAGCTGTTGGGTTGACAACTGCTGCAAATGCAAATAGATTTTTTTGTTTTGTATATATGTTTTGAGGTTGAAAGTATTGATCTGTGACATTGTGTTCTGTATTTGTCTCACTCTGCCCTACAACTACCTATCTATATCTCTCTCGGGTATTTCCATTGTTTCGTTAGTGACTTGTCTCCTAAGAGACAAAGTGTGATCGTATTATAAATCTGAGTATAGAAATTAAGGAAGGTCTAAACCACATTGTTTCTTCTATTTGTCCATTTATAATATTTTTGCATGTTCTTGACTAATTCTGTTCATACCTATCCTAGGTAACTGTAATTGATGGATGTACATAGTGCTGATATGTAGTAATCTTGGCTTGGTTTGGAGCAAAATGGGTCATAGCATCAACTGAATGGATATTTAGTTTTGACATTGAAGAATCATGCCAAAAAGAGTAAACAGAGCTCTATAATTGAATCACATATCTTGAATCGCATAGACTTGGAGAAGGCTCAATTGGGTCTTGGGAACAACTACAGCAGAGCCAATGTGAAATTCAATGTCAATAGAGTGGATAACATGGTTATACAGGCTATTAGTCTTCTCGATACCTTGGACAAGGACATCAACACCTTCTGCATGAGAGTAAGGTATTGCAAGTTTAAACTTAGTATTGTTTTTACTTTTTTTTTTATTATATATGAAACAACATTTAAGATAGTTCAGTCAGGGTCAATTCTAACAGCTGTCAAGTTGAGTTCAATTTCCCATAAGTGTATTTTAATTATTTAGTTAGGACTCATGAATCATATTTATACTGAAAGATATTAAAAGGATTTGTTTATTAACTCAGATTTATATCAAATCTATGATTTTTTTGTTCTCTGAGATGTGTTTTAAAATCACTATATTTGATATTCCCAAGGAATAAATAAAAATATACATTTGACTAGTCCTGCGAGGACTCAAGTGTGTTGGTTACTGTTTTGTTGTCCATCATTCAAAAACAAAGAAATTTAAGAAAACCATTAAAAGTCTTCCTTACGTATTCTCTAGGATACTCAATTTGTCATCAATACAGAATCATCAAAAGAGTCCTAATATCTAAACCAACAATACAACAAGACGAGCATAACCAGTGTCTACATCCCTCAACTATGACTTCAAGATAATCTGCCATTAAGTGGTTGTTAGTACAAGTCTTTTCTGAATCAGATAGGAAGTGACTTTTCTAAATTCTTGTTTGGTTTAGGTACCCTTCTGTAACAACAAAGTATATTTAGAAAGTTTGTCTACCATTGAGTTGAAATCTTGGTAAATGTGTCGAAAAAGGATTATTATTGTGCTTTCAAAACAATTTTTGACCTCTTGAACTTGGTTCATGCAGGCCCAGATTCTCGATGTTGGACAGATGATTAGCCCAATTTATGATAAACTTTTAATCTCCATAACCTTGAAATTTTTTAATACCTCCATTCTCAGCTATTTTCCACAATCTGAATGTATACTTATGCCCTTCTTGCCCCTTTACTAGCCTCATAGTTTAGCAACAAATGAAAATAAGAGTTGTTAGTACAAGTCTTTTTTGAATTAGATATGAGAGTGACTTTTCTAAATTCTTGTTTGGTTTAGGTACCCTTCTGTAACAACAAAGTATATTTAGAAAGCTTGTATGCCATTGAGTTGAAATCTTGGTAAATGTGTCGAAAAAGGATTATTATTATGGTTTCAAAACATTTTTTGACCTCTTGAACTTGGTTCATGCAGGCCCAGATTCTCGATGCTGGACAGATGATTAATTTTAGCCCAATCTATTATAAACTTTGAATCTCCATAAAGTTGAAATTATTTAATTCCTCCATTCTCAGTTGTTTTCCAAAGTTTGAATGTAGACTTCTGCCTTTCTTGCCCCTTTACTAGCCTCATAGTGTAGCAACAAATGAAAAGAAGAGTCGAAAAAAACAAAGCACCAACTCCACAAATACCTGATACTCCTTTTCATGCTCTCTTGAAAAGACCTAGGATTTTCTTTATCAATATAATGCATTAGTGAACAGTTGGAAGGTTTTTCTTTTAGAATCCTTTTTCAGTCCATTAACTCTCTAATCCTGTGTGCTCTCTGGGCAACTGTGAAGACTTGTTCTAGGAAGATCATCAAATTTCTTGACATCCATATATCATATATAAGCAAAACATGGGAGCCTAAAAATTTGCTACAGTTTTGTCACCAATCCAATCCTAGACAATCTACCAAGCTATGCCTATATATATCATCTTGATATGTCCCCTGTAACCTGTGACACATCAAGTCATACATATTTGGAGAAGGTGCACAAGACGAACAAGTGATCCATAGACTCAGCATTGCATTTGCATATGATACATCACCCTTGTTTGCACCAATCTCTCATTTGCCCACTGGTAGTACTTTATTAGCCAGTACCAACCACATTAGTGTTTTTGTTTCTAAAGGGTTGAATAGCTTCCAAACAACTGTCCTCCAGGATGCTCTCTCTTGCATGAGTTCCTCCACTTTGGTAGCATAACCTATTTTGACCCACGGAGCGCATTTCCTTGTTCCCTTGATCCTTGAACACTTTAAATTCTCAAATCCTTGATGATTGGGCAAGTCGATGTAATCGTCTCATTCCTATGGCTCACCTTGTAAACTTAATACTATCTGTTGTCAGCCATCCTCAAGACTAGGCATTGCTTGCCAATTGTGAGTCCTCCTCTCTATGACAGTATAGACCACTGGGCATGTGAACTATCTAGCAAAGCCTCTGAAATTTGAAATTTCCTTCAATTCTGATCCACGGGTCACTGTATTAGTACTATGTAGAGTCTTTTCACATAAATTCAATATAAATTACAAATTACATAGCATAAAAAATATTTTCATCAACACACTAAAGCTCCACATCATTAATATTCTCTATACGAATTGCAATGTTAGATGTATATGCAATGGTCTTACGTTTGCTTAAGCGGCTATTGTAGATGCATCATCAATGATATTTCCTAGTAAGGTAACTTTTGTTTCATATCCCGCAATTTCAGAGTCCTCCTTTATTCTAGAGTTGCATGAGATAGAGGGCAGATAATGTTAAAACATGTTTATAGGAATACAAGGTGTGTCATCATGCACTTGGGTGTAGAGAGACAAACATGTGTGTATACTCAACATAGTTTTATAAATTAGTCAGATCGGATCCTTGATTATTGGGCAAGTCAATGTAATTGTCTCATTCCTCTGGCTCACCTTGTAAACTTAAGACTGTTTGTTGTCAACCATCCTCAAGACTAGGCATTTCTTGCCAATTGCGAGTCCGCCTCTCTATGACAGTATAGACCACTGAGCATGTAAACTATCTAGCAGAGCCTCTAAAATTTGAAATTTCCTTCAATCTTGATCCATGGGTCCTTTCCAATTCTAACTTTTCCTTAGTTCCCTCATTTATTTACCCACCAAGGGGAAAACTTTACCAAAGGATTTCCTTGTAATGGAAGCATCCTATGAGTGCTTTTTTTAAGCCAATATTCCATGGATGCATCTCTTAAGTGTTTGGATTTCATAACTTGACCTTAATGTCCATCATTATAAAGCAATCTCTAAAGGATTTTAGTTGCAAATTTTGAGCTGAAGTGTTTTATGTGTTTTAAACCCCATTCCCAGCTTACTTGGAATTGGCTACCTGTTCCATTTATAACTAGTGGAATTTCTTGGCCCTCCCTCCTATGTGAAGGATGCTGAAACACTTCTTCCTAATTTGGTTAAGATTCCTTTGGGTCACTGTGCTATAGACATCCAATACTCCTGTATGCTCTCTAGAATAGATTAATGAAGGTCAATATACGAACCACGGGACAGTTACATCCAAAATTTAAATGTCAATCATATGGTTTCAAGATGAAACCCAGGTATTTGACTTCTTGAAATAATTAATGGGAAATATGATTTTGGTCCGGTCTTTAAATTACCCTCCCAATCCGCTTTACATTTATGAATACTTATTCATATTTATTACCATTCCTGTAGTCTTGCAATAGAGGTCCAGAATCCCCTTAAGCTTTTCCAGATCCCTAACAGAACTATTGACTGAAAATCAATGTGTCGTCTACCAAAAGTAAATGGGTGATATGAACAAGTTTGTTGCTTTAATCCCCTATAATTATGTTCTAGCATTTAATTAATTTAGAAAGTTTTCTTTATTGGGTTAAATTGTTTTAAAAAATATTTCACATTTAGCTTTTATGATTTTTTATTTTCTATGTCCTATTTTTCTAGCAGCAAAACTTAGAAGTTCTATGATGTTACAAATCCTTCACAGCAACACTGGGGACTTTGTTTACCTCCACCAGTGGCAGAGGTTTCCTTGCTTGGATCAACTTCTTCAAGTAAATTGAGCAAATCATTGGCTCCTATAAGTGACTTTAGTATTTTAGTATATTGTACTTCCGTCCAATTATCTTTAGCATTTGTTATTGATATATGTGCAGATAGCTTTTTCTATGCTTCCATATTAGATTATTTAATAGCTTCTGATTCAATCTTAAATAATAATTAGTATAGAAGCTAATGTGCATTTTCTTTAGACAACTTATGTTTTACTTCAGTGATTGTGTTCTAGATTCTTTATACATGGCTTCATTTTCATTTCCTAATAATATATAGTTGTTCATATTTCCATGTGAAACTAGAACACATGAGATAATGCTGAGACTTCCCTTGCCAATGGAGTTGCTGGAAGATCAGTTCTATTGCTAGCTAGTGCATCTTGGTATGAAATCTATTTCTTGTCATGGAATATTTGTTTAGTTTTCTAGCACCCCCCTGGATTGGTGCAGAGTAACATTACACATTAAGTTTAGTGAACATAAGCTTCCATATTATTTAGGAGTTTGTGGTGGAATATTACATATCTTACTGAATATTGAGACATTAATGGTTGTTGCAGGGGCTCCCATGCTACATAGGAAAAATCATTTAGTATGAGGATCCCAGCTGTTCAGGGCTCCTCTAATCCTAAAACAAGTTCATCTCATTCACTTTCAGTGTCTCCAACATTAAATCTCCCTACTTTGGTGATGGAAGCTATGGCATCAGGGTTGAGTTCTGATCATGGAAATTTGTTGGTCAATAAGGGTGGGCAGTCATCAACGTTTATATATAAAAAAACATATTGATGCCAAACCTAATGCAATGAGTGGAACAGATATAAAATTAAATTCATGTGTAAATACCGCCGGGGAAGCTTTCCAGGGAAAGAATGCCAGTTTAGTTTTGTAATAGTAATAATTATGCAGTTTGTAGATTGATATCTATCATAAAGTTGTTTGAATATCATCATTGTCAAGCAATAAAAAATTCTTAAAGGGTGCTAGCTCACTGGTAGAGAGCCTACCTAATTATAGGCAAGAGGTTGGTGGTTCGATTCCTCCGTGCCCTATCATAAATTTGTGACTACAAAAATGACTAAATTCGCATATATACGACTATTAGTAGCTAATTTCTCGTATCTTAGTCATTAATATGTTAACATCTAGTAGTTTATTTAGTCGTATATTTGGTTATTAATGATTGCAATCGGTGACTAAATCAATGACTTAATCAGCAACTAAATCCATGACTAAATCATTAACTATCAACGACTAAAACAATGACTAAATCAATGACTAAAGCATTGTCTATCAATGACTAATCATTGTCTATCAATGACTACTAAGTCAAGCTATTAATGACTAGTGAAATATGACTAGCTATAAGGTAGTGAAAATTTACTACTATTAGTCGCCGACTCAAAAATAGTCATTTATAGCATGATTTTAGTCATTGTTTTAGTCATTAATTTCTCATTTTCTACTAGTTTCATAATATCTAAACTTGAAAACAGTATCGAGTATTTACCGTCTTGGGCTCGACAAAAATCCACGAGATAGTATCATACTAAGCATACTTATATATCTTCTTTGAGATCCTTAAACTATAAAGAAGGCCCAAATAGTGACTCTCGATTCCCACCCATATTGCATATAGTCTCACATTATGGCAACATTCCCCCCATTGGGTTGCCTTGGTTCAAAGTACTCTGTGATGAGTCTCCCTTGGATCCCCTAGATATCACTTGTCGAGTGCCTTCCCCAAGTGTTTCCCATTGTAGGCATATCCTCAGTCCCACAGCTATGATCCCCTCCCCATGAGTCGGTGTCATTTGCTGCCAGGTCAACCCTATCATTATACTCTTAGAAAAATAAGTTTGAGTCCCATGTACTCCCCTGCCCTTGTTCCCCATTTAGTGTCTCAATCCCATAATTATTCCATATCTCTGGTTGTCCCCCTCATTCTTCTATCAAGGAAACCTCATTTCCTTGGTCGTTGTAGGTCTCCCTTTGTTGACGTCAATACATCTATTCCAGAGGATAGAACCAGAGCTCCCTATGCCTTGGTTTCATCCACCTCATTGATGAGTGCCTTCAACCACTTGAAATGAGTGCTTAGTGCCTTTTGGGTTGGTTGTGTCTCACATGCTCGACTTCGGCTACATTATCGCACCATTTAGATTCATACATGGTATTGGTTCCTTTATTATTTGGTCAAATATCCTGGATGTCACCGGACTCTAGCACATTGGTGAGTCTCTTTGGTACCCATACATTTTCATGACCTTTGTGATATCCACAATGTGTTGGTGACAATGTTCGGAATCCCCTCGGTATCATGCTTCTGTATATCTACAGTATCAGATGTCATTTATTGTACCTTAGAGATTCTGACTCTCATTTGTTGAGTCCATGCAGTTGTGTAGACCCTCATATTCAACAGAGTATCATCATGGGGACTTCACTTGGTGAACATCTCACATAGCACGTGCGATCATGAGATATTAAAGAATACCCTTAATTTCTGGAGATATTGACCCAAACTCTTTTTGTTGAAACCCCCTCCTAATACTTAAAACCTCCTCCCCACCCCTTTTTATACCTCAATCCTTATAAACCACCGTACCCACCCCCACCTTAAACCCCTCATCCCCCCAATACCTACAATATATTGGTTCAATTTTTAATAATTTTAAAACCCACAATATGAACTAACGTGATAGGATATTGGTTAACAAGTGAAGCCCCCGTGAGTATCATTTATTGTGATATTGCATTCCAAGATAATTTCATTGTTTCTATGTACTAGTTTTCATATAAATATTTGTATTCATCCTCCTATTGGGGCCACCATTATGTACTACCAGTTATATGTATTGATCGACTCCCCTTGTTTGAGCCTTGATCCCTATTTTTATATTGAGAAATGTATATGAGCATGGGTATGCCTACCTTGTCCATATATATGTATGAGATTATATGTACTTCATCCATTTTGAGAGGTAATACAAATCAAAATCCACTGCAGTTCGAATGAGGAAACTCAAACTCTCTACAGTTCTCTCATGTTCTCCATAATTGTCACCATTTCTCCCTTGATCTTATTATGTTTGTCAGCCATACGATGAGCATTTTCCCTCACACATTAGGGGACAATATGTTCACTCAAAAAATTGTCCACATAGCTCTCTATGGTCAACACCATAATTATACATCATAATCCCATCATTATTCCCTCCATTTTGACCTTCACAATTAAACTCCCTCCAAATTGATCCAAGTAATCATTATTCCTTCCCTCGTAAATATAGGGAAGATGTGCATTTATTGCAACAAAACCTCCATTCTCCCAAAAAAGGACCAAAAAACCCTAAAATAAGAATGGGTCATAAACCATGGACCAATACCATGCACTACATAAAACCATGGACCAATACCATGGGAAACAAAATCTTGGATCATCATATAAATACATTGTGAAGGTCTCCCCATACTTCTGTCCACCATACTTTTTCCACATATTTTCACTTCACATTATATGTTGAGTTTACTCCATATAATCCTTGAATCCATTCCCATTGACAACCCTAGTTGGGGAAAATCAGAGAACCGGATCGTGGAAGCCTTTGGACCAAATCCTCAAACGGCTACATTGACCCATTTACAAAGGTATGTTGCATTTGTTTTCAATAAAAGAAAATTTAAAAAATATATATATATTTTTTGTTAAATAAGTCGAGGTTTAATGCTTTCCCTTGCACCATGAACTCTACCTCTATATCCCTCTGGTCTAAGGTTGGTTATTTTGCACGTGACAGAGAAAAATATCCACTACAATCACATTGAAGAACTCTAGTTTGGACGGCACCATGGATGGATCTATTGTATTCTTGTGTCTGTGTGTGTGTGAAGACTGAATAAAAAGGAGAAATTTAATTATTTTCATACAGTTAAGGCTTTTGATGGAAATTTATTTCTTTTCATTTTTTCCTAATTATTCAATCAAAATTTGAGTCGTTTCATGGATTGAAAATATAGGTTGTAATTTAATAAATTATTAAAATTTTAAATAAACCCAAAATTTACAAATAAATGCAAGTTCAATGTTCAAGTATGGAATTCACTATGAATAAGATTCACTTTATTACTTAGCGTTTATATTCTTTATGTAAGACATTTTCCTTTTAGTTGGTGTATGTATGCTTTCCCTTAGAAAAATAAAATAAAAGTTTCAATTCAGTTTCAATTCTTTGTATTATATAATAAATATGATTGTACTTAGGAGACTATATTATAAATCTAAAATTAACTAAGAATTTACGTAGAGAGAAACAACCTTTCACTAAATTTGAAATGGGCCTCATTCATGTCTAGATTAGAGGTAGAATCCTAGTGAATAAGGAAACAAGTTTCTTTTCAAAGGAACTGTAAATTAGTCGCCTCGATTTGGGGAAGAGTAAAAACTCCTCAATTAGTTCTATCAACGAACTATGTATGAAATGTCAGTTATACTAAATATTTTTCTTCAAGGGTTGAGATTAATCCTTTCAGGAACTGCTGGTGCTTGGATATGGAAGTCCTTTCTAGGATTTAATGCTCTGATTTGATTTAATGGTTGCTAGGCCTCCCATATAACAGTTTGTTATAATAGATCTTGATTCACCTGAACCCTAAATCTATTATAAATGCTCTCAATTACAATTTTAATTAAAAATTCATACATAAGATCAATATTTTTTTTTATTAAAACTCGACATAATATTTTATTGATTATCGATAAAATGAAATTAATTATTTTATCAATAATCATCTAGATTACATCAACATTTTTATAATGTGATAAAATGAAATTAATTATTTTTATCAATAACCATGTAGATTACATCAACATTTTTATAATGTGTTTCTTATCTTGTTCTTAATTTTAAACCTTTCTTGAACCACTCCATGTAAAATGTAAAATGATAAAGTTGTTTTCATGTTTATTTACAATAAAAAAAATATTGTGAATCTCAAATGTTCAAAACAATGTTGCATTATTACAAAATAGTGAGCTAAGAAAATATTCTTTGGATATTGAATTAACTATGGAGCTAAGAAAAGATTCCCAATCATCTTAAATTAAATATGGAGCTAAGAAAAGGTTCCCATGCATTTTGAATTCTCTTTTTTCAATCTACAAAAACACTATACTCTAGCAACCATCTTGAATTCGATAAGTGATGAACATATTATGCTCAATGTGGGAGGCCTAGATGAAGTAGTGTGTGTAAGGGTGAGTGCACAAACTTTGAGGGGCCTTTTAGATGAAATGGTATATTAAAAAACTCATTCAAGTTCTATAAAAGATAATTGATCCCAAGCTATCTCGGCTTTACCAAACCTAGTCCCAAGCCTGCCATGGTGAAGGCCAAGTAGGATATTTAAATACAATGTGTACGTGTTATGTAGTCCTAAAACACATACACGTCATGTATTCCTAAAACATGTATGTGCTATGTAGTCCCAAAACGCATATGCATTTGATAAAACATGTTTTATGCCCCAAAATGGGTCGCGTCTATCGTTCTCTTTGTGACAACGATAGAACATCGGTTTGGGGTGACATAACAACTATTGGTGAACATGTTTGAGTGACCTGATCTTGTATCTTCCACCTTTGGCACCAATCTTCTCAATATCGGGTATTTACATCGAATTCCATCCTTCTAATTTCTCGATTTCCAGTAATTTGTATGCCCTAACATGAATTGAAACCATAATTTTTTTAATTTGTATGCCCAAAGGAAATCAAAACCTCAATTTACTGATAAAAATCAAATCAATTTCACTATATGCATATATATTCATGAGAATCCTAATGAATCCAAACCAATATTCACAAATATGCAAGGTTTCTCAAGTATATAGCAATGTTGCATACAACTAAAAAAAAATTCAAGTAGACTTCATATGACACCCAAAAATACATACATAAATAAACTAAATGGCCTATAGAGTCCAAAAAAATTCATTCCACAACAAATAATAACATATCAAAATCCTTGCCAATATTTGGATTTTTTCACCAATAACATTGTTTACCCCTTCTCTAGACTCTATCCCTTGCCTCTACCCAAAATATCGAAGTTGGTACTCCAAGGACATTAGTCAGCACCTATAGTTTTGATGAAACTTCCTAATACAAGTGTTAAAATAAGGTAGATAAGCTTTCGTGCTTAATAAATGTTTTCACTTGAGTGAAGAGTACATTTTGGTTAAGGTCAGAGTAAAGGAGTTCAACAATAGGCTCTACCAACATCAAGATACATAGGGAGGATCATGTGTTTGATTATATGGAAATCCCATAGTATAATACATGATAGAATCCACTCGAAACATTGCAATCCTAAAATCTTGAAAACTATAAATTATGTTGAATTCTAGATCGCAAACCACTATACACAAATATGCAAAGTTTCTCATGTGTATATCGAAAGAGTGCATACAACTAAAATAACATCAAGTGGAATCCATATCTGAACCAAATTACATGTAAACAAATATGCTAAATGTCCTATAGAGTTCAAAACAATTCACGCTACAACAAATAATTACATATATCAAAATAATTGCCTATATTAGGAATGTATTCATCAATAACACCATGTTCCTCATCTGGCTGTAGGCTCTAGATATTGCCTCTACCCAAAATCTTGGAGTTGGTCCTATAAGGGCATTAGGCAACACCAATTTTGATGAAATTGCATAACCTAAGCCTTAAAATAAGGTATAAAGCTTCTGAATTAACATATACACATAGGACATTTTATGTATGTATCTGACAATTGAAATTAATATTATGTATAGGATGGAAAAATGTTAAATGTTTATTCTTTAGTGTAAAATTTGTTCAATTTTAAATTTTAAATTACAAATAGGTCATGTTGTTATTTGTTGTACACTAGTTTTACATTTTTCATTGCTTAGATATGTCATTATACCATGTATATTTTTCTAATGATATCTTTATTGTATTTATGATTGTAGTGCATACTATGCATCAAAATGCAGATATTTTGAGAGATATTGGTGCGGCTTTCATGGGTGGACATGAACTCCATTGCTCCCTTCCAACATCATTAGAGGCTATTGTAAACATTGTCATATTCTGGAATGATGCATTGTACATCATAGAATTGTATAGAGAAAGAAAACAACAAGAATATGTTGATTTATTGAGTTACAATGACGTCAGGAAGATAAACATTTCCAAAGAGAAAATATATTCACTTTTTAGATTTTCTAGGACAAATGTCATTCTAGACACTAGTAGAGCACATATTTCAATTGAGTGGTGCATTTCTCAACCAATAAAATATCATTGGATGGATAGATGGTATATGGTTTTTGACATTCACCCACACAACAATAGAGAAGTACAGCTATACTTCCTCTGGAAACTTTATATTGAGTTTGTGACGAGAAAACATGTTAACTATTTTGATATGTTGGGGTTCTAGGGAATTGGTATGGGGATTCCCCAAAACCATCCCAATTCTCGGCATAGATATTCCGATCAACATATACCTCCACCCTGTATCTAGCTATGGAGGCTAGTTGTCCCTTTTGCACATAATATGATTCCCCATGCACAAGAGACATTTTTTATGCTAACTCGAGTGATTTTCTACCACAACACAACTATTGACTAACTAGGACCCTCTTCTTCTGGTGGGGTAAAACCATAATCTTCTAGTGGTAGAGGACCATCTATTGGTGGGGATAGACTGACATCCCATGAGCCATAGATTGATCCACATGTGTGCACGGTTTGTGGTCAAGCATGCAATGGTATTGGGACAACACATGGTACCTCTACAATGATTTTCGGTCAAGTAGGATATTGTCAAAACTTTAACTTCATTCAATTTATTTTTTTTCATATTGTACACATATTAAAATATTGTTAATATATACAATTTTTTAATCTTGTAGTAACTTAATGCAACTATTGAGGGTGGTAATGTAGCTGGTGTTGTCATATCTGAAGCGACAACAACTAACACTAAGGTCATATTTCAATACACCATTTTTTAATACATGTCATTTCGTTAATACATATTAGTTCATTAATTTGGTAGATGGTTTAATATTTACAATTTTTGAAATTGTAGGCAAAAGATTCTCAACAAGATGCAGGAGACATTGATCTTAGTGAGATCCCTGAAGATGGTCGCTATGATTTTTATATGTGGCTAAGTACATGGTTAATGACTTAATCTTGTTCAAATTATTTTTTCCCATTGTACTCCTTTTTTTATAAGCAAGACATTATATTATTGAATAAAAAAGAGTACATGGAAATCAAAACATGGGGCCTTGTCGGTTCATAGAGAAACAAATCAGCTAGATAGTCATCCCATAAACCACCAAATAACCTCGTAGCCCTGAGATAGTCCTACCAACATCAAAACTATGAAAAAAAGTCCCACCCATTACATAGTCGATTTTAATGTGTGATATAAACCCCACCCTATCCATATATTTATTACAGTTGTAATGATAAAAAAATAAACTATAAAGTCAATACATAAAAACATTCCTAACTTTATAGAAAAAGAGACAAGACCAAAAAAACAATCCTTCAGCATTCCTCATGTTAGTAAAATTTGTTTCACGGGGTTAAAAGGAGCTTAAGCTAAGAAAAATGGAGTTACATTTTGAATTCTGGTGATATGACCGTGAAGCTAATGGGTCCGGTGCCTAATGGAAAAAAAAATTCTCCAAATTTCCCATAGAACCGCATGTTGGATGTGGAAAGTGACTAAATGAAAGTGTAAAGAGCATGTAGCACCTTGGGAGAATAAACGATCTAGATTAGAAGGATGAAAAGATAGATAGTGGACAATGAATCCATCAGGTGGAGTTTCTCGATAAATAAAATGGTAAAGGGTTGGAGAAATGACTATTGGAGAATATTAAAGTTCAGATTTGATCGACGGTGCACAATCAAAACGGAAAAAGATCAACAGTTGAGGTTCATTCCATGCCCTAAACATGCATGGAGGAAAAAACATTCAAAGGCCATGGGAATTTTTACTGTCTTCCACATGTTGGGCAAAGAATCATTCCGTTGAATGAAAGGCAGTAGGGATAAATCACCTCCCACGTTGCCAAAACCACCTATCGGGAATATTATAAAAGGTCTAGTCACATGGAACAAAATCATTTGTCTTTTGCACACAACGAAGAGAATTATTTCACCTATGGAAGCTAATTCAGATTTATTTTTTCTAGGCATCATTTTCTAGATAGGCCATGTAGCTAACCTACTAAATAATTTTTAAAATGGAGGGGAAAAGTGAAGTTGAAACATAGATCCATGAATTCAGAAAGATGGATGAAATTTTGGAGGATAGAGATGGGGATATTTTTTATACAATACTCTCCTTTGGTCTGGTACATGAATAAAAAATAGATTAAAATCCTTAGAGGAATACGGAATTAACTTACACAACGTTCATAGGTCTCATTTTCACCATTTATGTCTAGACCAAACCCTTAGCTTTCTAGATTTTGTTTCCTAGTGTGCATCTAATTACTCCCAGTATGAACATATCATAATGGAATCAAATAAGTCTAAAATACTTTGCCCCATCAATTCATTGGTTGTTAGAGATGCGTTAGAAGTACCTCGGTCGTTCACCCAAAACCTGTAAGATTTTGCTGAAGAAAATTTAATTGAACAATTTAGACATGCTTCGACTGAAGAGAAACAAGTATTTTACTCCAGGAGTCTTAAACTTGAGATTTATATTGAAACTGAAGCATTTCCCCTTGACATTGGTTTTTTTAATGAAGAATCCCAATGGGTCATATCCCTGTTAAGTCAGTTTTTAGGGTTGGACAATGATACGTTTGTCCAAAAAGTCTTGTTAAACTTGTTATTTAGATTGAGTACACATCAACCTGAGAATGAGTCTAGTTAGTTGTGTCTCCTTAAATTTGATGAGTTCCTAACTGAGAATATGCATTCTCAGTTCGTGAATTTCCACATGACCAGACATTTCAGATTTCTATCTTACCTGGTCAGGATGTGTTTGTTCTTCAATGAGGAGAATTTTCAATTTCCAGAAATAGTGTTCACTTCTAAAATCAGGAATAATACTTTCAATTGCATGAATCTCATAATGTCATAAGATTACAGAGTGATGTTTCAAGACAAACTTCCTAGAGTGTTGCCTAAGATGGAAGAGACGGTGCAATTTATCCCAGATAGAAAATTTGGAGTTTGGTTCCTTCTGAAGGAGCATACCATCATAATTTATGGTTTTGGTCATGAACCATACATCGTTGTTGCATTCTTGACACCTAGAATATTTGCTTTGAAATTTATCAGGAAAAATCTTAGTGTGGAGAATGAGCACTTTCTAAATTTTAGAAAGGACTATGAGATTAAATTTCCTTTAAAATTAGGTCCTTTCATTATAAAAAATAAGGTTTCTCTCCCAGTAATTAAAGGCCTACTACAGGATATGAATTTTATGAAGGACACTAAAATTAATTATGATACTCATCATAGCATATCACAATGGAGGCAACAGAACAAAAACAAGGAATTTGATTATAAATAGATAGAGGGGTTAGCTCAAAGATATAACTTGATGGAAGATCAATCAGATGTGGGAAATTCAGAGATCTTGCAGGCAAATCCTTCTGCCACAATGAAAGCAGCAGCAATGATAATACCAACTCCTAGTAAAATTGAGATTACTGGCAAGAGGAGTTTTTCAGAAATCGTTGAAATTGAAAACGAAGATTCAGAAGTAAAAAAAAGACAAAACATGGATTCAGAGAGAGAAATGGTTCAGGTTGGAGGCAAGAAGATGAAATAAAAATTCCAGGGCCCAATTTTTCAAATTCAGGAATATTGTTTTGCAGAAGGAATGAACTGTATACCAGATATGGACATGACAAAAAAATTATTCAGAAAAATATTTGAATATTTTTTCTAAGGTAAGGGACATATGAGATAAGGAAATTTCACTAATTACTGTAAATAATCATGTGAAAAACACTTTAAATTTGGCAATGGCTATTCAGAACAGAGTTTCAGAAATGATACTCAACTTGCAGAAAATCCTAGTACCTGATAAAATTCATTTACATAAGCAAGTTGGGGAAGTAATTTATATGAATTTGATGAAGAATACATTAAAAGTTTCCAAATTACGGTCTATAGTACAAAGGTTGGAAAATCAACTGAACCAGGAGAAAAATGAAAATAAGACATATCAATAGCAGATCAAGAAGCTTCAGGGTGAGATTTTAGTTATGGATAGTGAGCCAGATAGAGGGAAAGATATACATAATTTTTTAGTTGATAAAGGAAACACTATCCATCCATTGAAAAAGAAATTGAAGATTACATCCACTTAGTTTGTCCATGCTTCTAAGTTGACAGTGTTAGAGAAAGAGAAAGAATTATTGTCCCAACAATTGAATGACAGTAAAGCTAAACTGTTAAAATTTACTGAAGAACAGATCCAATGGGAAAAAGAAAGGGATTTCCTTATAGCCAAAATTGATGTCTTAAATTAAAATCAATTAACTTTTGAAAAGGAAAGAGAGGATAAAGAAAAGAACAAACAAATGAAAATATGTCAACCAAGTACAGAGACAAGCACAAAAGCTATAATTCAAGCTATGTCACAAAAGAGTTTAAGAGATGAAGAAATAAAAGGATTGAAGGTAGAGAATCAAAAGTTGGATGCAATGATTAAGAGAAAGGAAGAAGAAAAAAGGTTCTTTGAGAATAATAATAAAGAGTTGATTGAAAAAAATGAGAAGCTAGCAGAGAAAGTTTCAGGGAAGTTCCCGGTACAAGATTCTAGGCATATTATTTGGGATATGATTATCACCGAGGCTACTAAGAAGAGACCTTATCTAAATTTTATTAAAGACATGTGGTAATCAGTTTAGCAAGGAAAATTTGTATAGTTGTGAAAGAAAGTTTGAATAGAAAACCAGCAGATACAACTCATAATATTATTAATTTTATTAATAGTTTATCTGAAGAAGAATTGAAAACAATGAGTATTAAGGATATGATTGTAGTTATAACTTGGGAAAAAAATAGTATTGGGAAACATCATCATATTGAAAGTGTCTAGGGAAAGGCATACCAAATGTTGCAACAATTGAATTCTTTCAAAGGCTTATTCATAGAACTATTTCAGAAAGGTCTCCCTTCTTTTTGGAATGAGGATGGAAAGCTGATATCTCAATCTGAACAACAGGATTTATTTGTTAAGTCCAGGTTGGACCACAAAATGTTCAAAGATATAACCTAGTCCTTATCAAGAAAATCTATAATTGACAAACTGGTTGGGTACTTTGAGATAGTGGCTTCATTCATGACTATTGGTACCAAGCTCCCACATATCCCTTATGTAGATAATGTGGAGATAAAAGTATTGGCTAAGGAAATGGAAAATATTGAAGTTCCATCAGTATCTTAATGAAAAACCATTGGGAAGTTTTGAAAAATGAAATATATGTTGCATTAATAAAGATTTCCATTCTAATGCTCGAATTGTAAATATGTGAAGATCCACTTCAAAGTGGGGTTAAATATTTTTCAATATTTAGATAGATTTAGTTTATTAAATGGTATGACATATGTAATAAGCCAGTTAAAAAAAGCCTATTTTTAGAATGTAGGTAGTTATGTATCAAATTGAGGAGAATTTTGATGTATAAAATCATGTTTTACAATGTAATTGGGGTTGGAACCCAAGATAGTGAAACTCATTTTGTAACTGAGCATTTCAAGTTAATAAAATTTGCATTTCCAATCAAGAATTTTTTCCATGTAAGAGATTCTCGTGTTGTTTTTTTACACTATGTACTTTCTTTCCTCATATTATAAATGTTTTTTCCTATTATCTTTTCTGTTTTGTTGTCTTTCATACTTCAAAATGTTTATTTTGGATCAGAATTCATAATCATATTCTATGGTTCATAGATTTCAAGTATTTACAAACAAAATTATTCTAAAGTTAATATTGGATTCACCTATTAGTGACCATATTAATAGACTCTTTATGTTTCCTATTTACCACCATACAATCAAGAACTCAATTGTAAAATAGTGACTATCCTTCCTCTGTGAAGAAATATTACTAAAAAAATCAATGTTCATCTATAATAACTTATGTTTTTGACTCCATGCCCAATGATACCCTTTTGTTTCAGCCATTATTATCACTAAACTTGTTTATCTAAGAATATTTATTGTCATTGTATATATTTATTTGAGAGATCCCTCTCTGGTAGGAAAGAATCCATCTTTCCTCCTAAATGTTGGTTTGTAAGGTTACCTTGGAACTATCCTTCCACAACCAAAGGATAAATTCTAAGTGATAACATCTTGGGGTTGTTTCCGGGGGGAGAGAGTTCAAATTTTCCCTAGGAAGAACGATAATTTTCAAGAAGAGTATAATTTATGTGGGTAAATAGGAGTTATGAAGTTTGAATTTGGTTTTATTTTTTCCCTGGCGATTTCACGTTGAAATTCAAGAAAGGTGACTCAAAACGAAATCTTGGATTTCAAAAGAGCTCATAAAAGAGGTAATCCTAATATTGAACCATTACATACTATTGATGATCCAGAAATAATCATTAGGAAAGGAAAATGGAAAGATCAAGAAGGTACATCTCAGTTAGAAAGATCTTTTCTTTATATCAAGAAGAACTTTTAAGCCTTCGAGATATTGATTTTGATATAAAGTTTGAACAATATCTTTTAAGGTCAAATTATGAAACATATTTAAATAAAGTTGTGGTTGATCGAAAAAAATTGAAGTCTCACCTTTTAGTTTCTCTTTGGAAAGACTTACAAAAAACTGTAAAAATAGAAGAAAGGGAACTAATAATCCAAAACCCTCATCCACAAGTTCATAGTATTGTTCAAAACCCTCCTAGATTAATGGCTTCTATGTTTGCTCCACTTTCTATACTAGCTTCTTTACATGACCTCCCACGAAACTATGGTCAACGAATCACACTGTATGATGGGGAGGGAAATTTTACAGCTCAACAGCATGTTGACATATTTAATGATTTCATTGACCTTGAGGAAGTGGACTATGATGATTCCAAGATGATATTATTTTCCCAAAGCTTATCTAGGGAGGAAAAGAAATGGTTTAAAGATCTCCATCCATAATCTATTCCTAATCTTGAAGGATTTCAAACTCTTTTTCTTGATAGATGGGAAGACAAGAAAATCCCTTCACATATTTTGACACAATATAATAATATAAAAAAAGGGAAATTTTGAATCTGTGCATGAGTTTTATAGTAGGTTCACGAGGGTCTATAATTCAATTCCTATTGTACTAAACCTCATGTAGGAGTTGTTAAGCTACATTATGTTGATGTGTTTGAAAGTGACTTTCCCTTATTATTAAGAGAAATAAAATCAAATACTCTACCCTTCATGTTCAAAGATGCTTTAGAGGTAGAATCTAATGTAATGGATTCTAGTAAAATGAAACAAAGTGTTGAAACAAATAGGAGAAAGGTTAGAGAATAAAATCAAGCTTCAACCTCCTCCTCGGTATATGCAAAGTTTGAGGTTATGATGAGAACCATGCAAATTCTTATGGATCAATTGGCCCTAGATAATACGCCTCGGAACAGGGATCAACCAGAGACACAGATTAGGAATCCTAATTTTAGGAGACCTGATCCTCCACAAATTAAACAAAGAGACCAAAGGAATCAAAGAAATGTAGAAGATCAGTAGGTGTGGCCTCCTTTCCCAGATAATTATGTTTATGAAGAAGAAGAAGTTAACCCTTTAGATAATGAAATGTTAGGATATTTAGACACTTAGGATTTAGTTAAGATCAACTTGTTATAATATATACATTAGGAAAAGTGTGTTTCTTTAGTATGCATTAGTATGAATTTGTAAATATCTAATATAGCGGTCACGATATGTTTTAGACATAGATTGATCTGACGGTTCATCTTATCTTAGATCATAACTACCTTTGATCAGTGGTTTAACACTAGATTGATCCATGATATATATTTAAAGAGCATGGAGGGTCATTGGCTAGTTGATAGATTATGAGAAGCTCATTTGTAACTTTATTTCTTTTGCATAATAAACTCCCTCAAGTATCTATTTGGCTGGGGTCGTGGAGTGTTTCCCTTTCGAGGATTTAAACCACATGAAAACATCGATGTTTTGATCTGTGATATGTTTGTGTGGGCGGTTTCTCTAGGTGTTCGGTCTTTTGGTAGTATCCTTTGTACCCAAACATGGTATCAGAGTAGAGGTTTTAGGTTCAACTCCCCTGAGCTACGTCGTAGGAGGCATGTTGGATTATCGGTACAACCGTATGGTATAACCGCTGCACCTCTGAGAACATAAAAAATTGGACTAACCACGAAAAGAACGAACACCGAGAGAATCCACTCACACAAACATATCACAAATCAACACATCGATGTTTTCACGTGGTTTAAACCCTTGAATGGGAAACAGTCCATGACCCCAGCCAAATAGCTACTTGAGGCACTTTATTAAGCAAAAGAAAGAAATTTACAAATGAGCTTATCATAATCAATCAACTAGCCAATGTTCCTCCATGATATTTAAATAGATATCATGGACCAAACAGGTGTTAAGCCATAGATCAAAGGTAGTTATGATCTAAGAAAAGATGAACCATCGGATCACTCTATGTATAGAGCATATTGTGAGCATCACATTATATATTTACAAATCCATACTAATGCATACTAAAGGAACACACTTTTCCTAACAGATATATTATAAAAATTTGATATTAACTAACTCCTAAGTGTCTAAATATCTTAACACCCCCCCTTAAGAACAACTTGGGATAGGATTGAAGGATTTACAAAAGTGACAGTGTTAGGAGTTCATGAACTTGTCATTAAAGGGGGATAGGATCTAATGGCTCTTCCTTGTCCTAATAGTGGCACTTGTCTAAATACTTCAATCCTATCCCAAGTTGTTCTTAAGGGGGGATGTTAGGATATTTAGACACTTAGGATTTAGTTAAGATCAACTAGTTATAATATATCTCTTAGGAAAAGTGTGTTTCTTTAGTATGCATTAGTAAGAATTTGTAACTATATAATTCAATGGTCACTATATGTTCTAGACATAGAGTAATATTAAGGTTCATATTCTCTTAGATCATAACTACCTTTGATTCGTGGCTGAACACCCAATTGGTCCATGATATCTATTTAAAGAGTATGGAGGGAAATTGGCTAGTTGATCGATTATGAGAAGCTCATTTGTAACTTTCTTTATTTTTCATAATAAACTGCCTCAAGTAGCTATTTGGATGGTGCCATGGATTGTTTCCCTTTTGAGGGTTTAAACCACGTGAAAACATCAATGTGTTGATATGTGATCTATTTGTGTGAGTGGATTCTCTAGGTGTTCGGTATTTTGGGAGTACCCTGTGTACTCAAACATGAAATACATCATTTTTATATTGTTGATTCTGAGATATGTTTAACAAAGGAAGAGCATAACATGTTTTATCAAGAGGAATATTGTAATGCTTTTGAATTAGATATAGAACAATATTAGAGAGGATATCAAAATGTTATAAATGATCTTTAAAGAAAATTGAACTTGAGAAATAGGGATGTAGTTGTAAATAAAGGAAGGATCCCTCCAAATCATCCTTCCATTAGTCAACCAAACAAAGAAAAACAAAAAAGAATATGTTGTAAATAAATCCCCAGAAAATAAAAAAGAAACATCAAAAGAAAATGAGAAAACAATTAGACCTTTCAGTTTGAAAAATGAAATTTCAAAGATTAAAATTTCCATCCATTTTAATGAATTGCTGGAAAATAATGAGTATAGAGAAAAAATTTCTAAAGTGGTTAAAACTGAAGGAGAATAACAACCAAATGCATTGGAATTGAATGATGATGCCCCAACTATTATTCTTGGTCCCAGAGCAAAAGACGACAGTGCAGAAGAAGTTCCACGCTTTTATGTAAGCTTTAATGTTTTGATATGATCCTTCACAATGTTATGCTTGATTCAGGAGCTTCACATAAATTGATACCAACAGTTGTATCTGAAAGTATGGAATTGAAAATTACAAGGACATATAAGGATTTATTTTCTTTTGACTCTAGAAAGGTTAAATGTTTGGGGTAGATTAAGGATTTGGTGGTTACTCTTACTCAGATTCTAGTTAAGAGTATTATCATGGATGTGGTGGTTTTTGATATTCCCCCAAATTCTGGCATGTTATTATCTAGGTATTGGGCTTCAAATTTGAAAGGAACCTTGCATATGGACATGTCCTATGCAACAATCCCACTTTTTGGAGAACGCGGGAAGTTACATAGAGAAAAGAGGCTTTCCTATGTGGTTAGAAGTCAAGAAAAACATGAAAATCATCTCGTATATGCAGTAGACATTGACCTATGATCCTCTGTTTTCTATAATTATTTTCATTTTGAGTAAAATATACCATTGTTAGACAAGAATCCTTAGAACAAAAGCAAAGAACTAAAGGATTATGGACCATGAATTTTGATGGATCAATAAGTAAATAATGGGTTGGTGCAGGTGTCTGGATCATTTCTCCCGATACAGAATTTATGGTGTATTCTTTCAAGTTAAATTTTGAATGTGCAAATAATGTATATGAATATGAAGCTTTAATTTTAGGATTGAACGCATTAAAATATTTAAAAGCAGATAGGATCGATGTATATGTAGATTCAAAGTTAGTGATCAATCAAGTAAATGGTAGATATCAGAATAAGCACCCCATGATGATATCATATAGAAATGAAGTTTGGGATATGCTTGGAAATTTTTTCAGTGAGCACAGAGTCACGGTGATCCCTAGGATATAGAATAAGATAGCAGATTCTTTGGTTTCTGCTACTAGTGCTTTTAAGATTCCTATTTATTCAAACATGAAATATGAAATCGAAGTTGTGAATATGCCTTCTAGTCCTGATAATTCCAAGTATTGGAAAGTTTTTGAATATGATTTTCAAATTAATATATTTTTAGAAATGTCAGATGAATTTGCTAATATAGTTATTGATGGAGAAAATCAGAATTTGGAAGATGTTCAAGGAGAGGAAGAAACTACACATAGAAGTGAGGAACAAAGAAAGATAAAAGGTATGATTGGTGGAAGGGCATTACTCAACTCAAAAGCAATTTTATTCCAAAAGGAATCGTACCTTTAGAAAAATTACTTGATCGAAATGATGTAGCAAAAAATCTAAAGGTACAACCTCATGAAGATGAAATTTAGAACCAAAATATTGGAACAAAGGATCAGCCTAAAATAGTAAAGATTTCAAAATCTTTGCGAGAGATGGAAAAGAAAAAATACATTGAGTTAATGAAAAATAAGTATGATGTTTTTGCATGGAGTTATGAATATTTAAAGGAATATGATACATCTAGCATACAACATACAATTCCCATAAAACCAGGAGAAAAACCTTTTAGGCAGAAACTTAGGAGGATAAATCCCATGTTACTTCCATTGATTTAAAAAGAAGTCAAAAAGTTGTTTAATGCCAAAATAATTGTCACACTCAGGTTTCCTAAGTGGGTAGCAAACTTAGTTCCTGTCAAAAAAAAAGAATCATGAAATAAGACTATTTTGATTTCAGAAATTTGAATAAAGTTTCTTTAAAAGATAATTATCATTTGCCTAAGATGGATCATATTTTGCAGAAAGTTGTTGGTGTGGAGAGAATATCTATAATGGATGGTTTTTCAGGATACAATCAAATAATGTTTAACCCAGAAGATCAGGAGAAAACAACATTTACAACACCCTGTGGAAATTTTATGTATGGAAAGATGTCATTTGGGTTGATGAATGCAGGAGCAACATTTCAAAGAGAAATGGTTATTGCATTTGCTGAAGAGAAAGACAAGTTTGTAATAGTATATATGGATGACATCATGATTCACTCAAATTTTGACAGAGATCACATCAAACATCCGGAAAAAGTATTCTTGAAATGTAGAAGGTTTGGTATCTCTTTGAATCCCAAAAAAAACAATTTTTTCCATGCGAGAAGAAAAGTAACTGGGCCACATCATATCAAAAGATGGGATTAAAATTGATCCTGATAGGGTGAAGGCTATTTTGGAAGTAGAAATACCAAGGAATAAAAAATAAATCCAGTCTTTCATTGGGAAGGTAAATTTTTTGAGAAGGTTTATTCCAAGTTTTGCAGAGATCCTGAGAAATGTAACTAATATGTTGAGAAAGGATAGTGATATTTAGTGGACTTTAGAGTCTAAGAAATCCTTCAATGATATCAAGAAAGCATTGAATGAGGAACTTGTTTTGATTAGCCCATATTTCTCAAAGGATTTTATTATCTCCTCTTTTTCTTCAAAGCATACCATAGTTGGGGTGTTGTTACAGAAAAATCAGCAGAATAAGGAACATCCAATTGATTTTTTAGTAAGATTTTGAGAGATGCAGAATTGAAATATGATATTATGGAAAAACAAGTTTATGCATTGATCATGTCACTGAAGGATTTTATATTTTATATTTTTCATTCTTGCAATCTTGCTTATGTACCAAATAATGTCATAACGAATATTCTAACTCATCCAGATCTTGAAGGGAAGAGAGATAAATGGATTGTAGTACCACTGGAGTATGACTTGGATATTAATCCCACCAAATTGGTGAAAGGTAAAGGATTGACCAAATTAATGATTGATGTGAATTTTGAATCTCTCAAGATAAATTTAATTTCTGATGTTTTAGGTGGACCAAGCTCAGAGTTGCAAGTGATCAAAAAAATTTCTATATCTCCTTCGTATAGTGATGTTGTATATGTTTTATAGAATCTGCAAGAACCTCCAGAATTAAGCAAGACTAGAGTCAGATCTGTGAAACTGATACCCACAAAATTTTGCATTTTGAATCAGTACATCTATTGGTAGGATCCATGAGGAATTTTGCTGAATCGTCTTCTTGAAAATAAAGCCCAGAAAACCATGAAAGAATTTCATCACAGAGTGTGTAGGGACCACCATTTATGGGAGGTAACTTTTAACAATATTTTGAGAGAATTTTTTTATTGTCCTATTATTTTTTCTTATATTTACATAGAAGTTACAGCCTGTCATCAAAGATGATTTTAAGAACACCTCCAAAATTTATGTGTAATAAATGGGTGAATATCCCTAATATATAGGAAAAATTGAAGGCTATTTTATTAATAATATAATATGTATATATAATTTTTTGAGTAATCTTTCATTCTATTATAGAATCTTGTAAGATATTGGTGAATCTTTCACCAAATTATAAGATATTGTAAAATCTTGGCAAAATATTTCACTGAATTATAAAATATTGTAAAAACTTGGTGAATTTTTCATCAAATTATAAAACCTTGTAACATCTTGGTGAATAATTTTCTGGGAAGAGTTATCTTTTCATTATGTAGATTACTAAGGTAGTGGAATACAATAGCATATATAAGATCTCAACTCCCTCAACTCCTAGACCCTCAAATGAACAAATGCATGTGAATGAGGAAAGGAGGGATTTATTTATACATTTGACAAGGAATATTGGTTCACTCGCAAATGGAGGTGTTGGTGAAACACAACTACACTAACTTGATTCGGGGAAAGTGGGGACTCCCCTTTTTATCTTTCCTGTTAATGGTCCAACAGACATGAGGGGACCCAAATCATTACATACCAACAAAATGATAGAATTGAACACTTTACACTATGGAGTGATTATGGCACCCATGAACCATTATTACAAGGTGGAGTATTATCAAGACTTGCAACCTTAATGTAGTGTATGAATTCCAATAATATTATTTTCCAAAACTCTCATTTTTAAGCTACCCTATAATAAAAGAAAAAAATGTGCTTATTTGTTTATAAATACGAATGCCACTTTTTCCTTTCTTTTGTTGACAATCAAAATATGAATTATGTCATTTTATTTAGAATTTTAATAGTTTTTTTTGTAAATAAAAAAGATTTTATTACTATCAAGTACGAAGTTACAGAGACACCACCAGCCTTGGAACCAACAGAAGGCCTCGCTTAAAAACCATTACCGATGAAATATTTCCAAAATGAGGGAGATCCCCGCCATGGCAGGGTTCAATCCCGACACCTAGACTCCTATCTTTGAAAAAATCCTGACAAACAGACTCAAAAACTACCGACATATGCAAAGATGCAAAATTACAGCTCTTGGACCTAACCCTCAGCATTTTCAGGAAACAAAACCAACATTGGAGATGCTCAGGTTCTGCATCAGACCAACACCTTGCTACTGAGTCCCGCCTTCATACCGCTCCAAGATTCGACCCCCAGACCTCCTGCTGGGACCACCTTCCCGGATCTGCTCCATCCCTAGGTGGAAGAGAGAGATACCTAGACGAGAGGTAATTTGGTCCACCTTGTGGTGCATCAGCTACTGGTTGACACCCTTGTCATGGATCTGCTTGAGGATCTTCCTGCTCTCCGCATGGTGCTCCTTCTAGGCCTAGACAGGAACGTCATCGACCTCATCCTTAGCCACTGCTTCCGCCTTCGTAGTATCCACCTTGATAGCTGCTTGGGTGACCATATTCATTATCACCCAGTATATCATTATCATCCGGTCATGGGACGAGGCCCGACCTACAGTGGAGCCTGGGTCAACAACCAACTCCTCCACTTCCAGCCTGACCTCCTCTATCGACATCTTCTTGACTTGCTCCCACAATTGTTTTTCCATCCTTTCCGTAGCTATTTAGAATTTTAATAGTTAGTTAGAAACTTGCAATGGTTATTAGAAATAAAAACATACACTAACAAGAATAGAAGGCACATTAATGCATCATCATGCATATTCGTATAACTACTATGTTAAATACTAGTTTTTCTTATATAAACTGAGGAGGTGTTTGTATCCATGTCCTTGAGATTTTTGAAAGCATGGAAAATGTGTAAAATTGTTTTAGCACCCTCATTGAATGCAAAAGACTAGATATCAAATAGCATAATGTTTACATATCAGGTCAAACATTCCCTATACATATTATATACAATCATGATGGAGATGAAGTATTGTGTTCCAATTAAATCATATATCTATCATACATAACTATATACATTTTTAGATGATTATAGGAATTACACATCAAAACAAATTACCGAAAAACATTTTATGTCTAAATGACCCTTACAACAACAAAAAAATTGTGAAACAAGTTTGAACCCAAAAAATTTAGGCCACAAATAAATTTGGTGAACTCGGAAATACGAATAAAAAAATATACCAGCCATGAACTTCTCAATACTAATAAAAGAATCTACCAGTACTCTTTGGGAAACTCTACAAGAGACAAACAAAACAGTGACCATTTCATTGTAGCCCCGTCATTATAATCAGTGTGCATTCATTTATATTACAAACATCTCAAACATCAACAATAACATACATAAAATATGAACATATACACTCTCAATAATGCTTTAGATCCAATAATAATTGTAGAGCAAGATCCTAATAAAAGAACATTTTAAACTACTGGGTCAAATTCCATTTGAATAAATAAAAACCATGTGGAATATCACCATCAAGAGTAGCATCCACTAAAAACATATAAATGACAGTCGATAGTTTAAACAGGACAAGGCATAAAATAAATCATATATTTTGAGATTTATAACACTTTCATGTAACCAATACTCCTAGGATAGAATACAACCCTAATAACAACGAATGAGCCCTAAGAATCACGAGTGACCTAGAATTCAACTGGCCTAAAAAAGAATCCATGACAAAAAGCATGATAAAAGGTAAACTTACAATATAATAATCTATTGTAATTGTCAATAACGAGCATAAAAAGAAGATAGAAAGAATACCACATTAATTATTGGGTAAAAATCATGATGTGAATCCATATTCTCTGATAAATTGCATGTGTGGAATGCCTCTTAAGACCTGATATTTCAACAATGGAGATGTTATGCAAATATTAAAATGTTGAAGTGAATTACATCAACCAGAACCTTCACCCTGCAAGCGCAATCTAATGTGGGTGAAACATGAATTATTGTATCCTTTATATAGAACAATATAGCCCCTGAGTTCCCCTCTAACACTAGAAATCAAGGGCTCAAATAAGGTATCACATGAAATTGAATAAAAATACTAGAGAATGCACTCGTATGCCTAAATTACAAGGAAAATGGAGGGAGAAATAACCCTTTGGAGCCTCCATTGATAAAAAATGGGGGCGATGTAGTGATTTCACTGTATTTTCTCTAGAAATTTGAGGTGAAAGATAGATTAGAGGGAGATTTTGTGAGGGAAAAAATTCTTTTTTTTTCATTTTCCTCATTAATATAGGAGAGGGCTATTAATTTTGGATTTATCTTTTTTCTAATAAATATTGGGAAGATATATTTTAGCTGAAAAAACACTCTCCATATAAGAAAATAACCCATGAAATTTGTGTAACCCCCTTAATATATCCCATGGGATATATATAGCCCCTAAAACTATCCATGCATGTCATGAGTGCCATATGTTTTATGGAAAAAGGAAACTTATTCCCTTACCTTTGAATCCTATCTCAATGGAGGCACCATTCCCTCAATAGGGATTAGATTTTTTTGGAAAAATTAAACCTAACTCTTTTGGCCAGCACAAGTGGATTTTGACTGTTATAAATTACTTAACAAAATGGATTGAATCTATACCTACCAGAAGATATACAGATGTTGTGATAATGGAATTTCTTGAAAACAATATTCTCTCTGGGTTTGGGTGTCATACAAGGTTAGTAACTGATAATGCACAAGCCTTCAATTCCAAGAAATTAATCGATTTCTGTCATAAGAACCATATAAACTTGAATCATTCAACATCATATTACCCTTAGGGAAATGAGTTGGCTAAGTCCTCAAATAAAATCTTTGTGAGAATTATAAAGAAATTTTTAGAGGAAAATAAGAGAGCATGGAATACCAAGCTTAAATATGCTTTATGGGAAGACAAAATAAGTACCAAAAGGGATCTTTGTGTGTCACCATTTCAGCTGGATTATGGAGAAAAAATAAATTTTCCAGTTTCTTTAGGTTTACCAGTTATGAATTTATTGAAGGAACAAGATAAAGAGACGAACCACATGCAAAGAAGGATTAATAAACTTATAGAGCTCCATCAAATGAGAGAGAAAGAATATGGCAGGGTACAAGTGAATCAAGACAAGATGATTAAAACTTTTGACTGAAAGGTAAAGGAAGGGAATCTCTAGATTAATGATTTAGTTTTGAAATGCGATGCCAGGAAGGAAGATAAGCATGGAAAGTTTGATCACTTATGGAAAGTTCCTTACATAATTGTTTCATATATGGGAGACAACAATTTTATTTTGCAGAATCAAAATGGAGTTGACATTAAAGGAGGTCATGTGAATGGGAGGTTTCTCAAGCACTAACTATCTTGAACGCAAAATAAATTTGTATATTGACTCTATATATTTATTATTAGAGGTTGAGTATGAATTCCAAGTTGAAATATTTGAATCCCGAAGTTGAAGGCCCTAATATCTGGAGGGTTGCCATTTTTAGTTTTATGTACAAAAAAAGAAAAAAAGAAAGAAATAGGTTTGCATTTTTTTTTTTAATTCATGGCTTGTACAGAGAATAATGGTATTGGAACTGATCTGTGGGTTCATTGCAACCTCATTGGGAGGATAACATCCCCAGTTGGATCCAGTCGTTAGCACCATTTGCTTCACAGGGTTAAAAGGAGCTTAAGGTAAGAAAAATGGGGTTATATTTTGAATTCTGGTGATATGACCATGGAGCTAATGGGTTGGGTTGCTAACGGAAAATCAAATTATCCAAATTCCCCATAGAACCACATGTTGTACTTGGAAAGTGACTAAATGAAAGTGTAAAGCGCCTGTAGCACTTTGGGAGAATCAAGGATCTAGATTAGAAGGATGAAAATATCGATGGCATATAGGGAATCTCTTGGGTGGATTTGCTCGATAAATAAAATGGTAACCGAGGGATGGTGAAATGACCATTAGAGAATATTAAAGTCTGAATTTGATCGATGGCGCATAATCAAAAGGGAAAAGATCAGCAGTTGAGGTTCATTCCATGCCTGCAACATGCACGGAGGAAGAAATAGTAGGTGGCCAATGCAATTTTTATCGCCTTCCATGTGTTCGGTAGAGAATCATTTTGCTGAATGAAAGGCGATAGGGAAAAACCACCTCTCGCGATCTTGAAACCACCTATCGATAATATTTTAAAATATTGAGTCATGTGGAACCAAATCATTTGTATTTTGTGCACAATGAATAACATGCATTCACCCATGTAAGTCGAGTCAGATAGATTTTTTTCCAAGCATCATTTGTAAGGTAGGACACATAGCTAACCCACCAAGTTATTTTGAAAATGGAGGGGGAAGGTGAAGTTGAAACTCAAGTTCGTGAACTAAATAATATGGATGAAATTTTTAAGATAGGGATGGGGATATTTTTTATACAGTACTCTCCTTTGGTCTAGTACATGAATTGAAAATTAGATTAAAATCCTTAGAGGAACAGGGAATTGACTTACATGGCATTCAAAGGTCTCATTTTCACCATTTTTGTCTAGACCAAACCCTTAATTTCATGTATATTATTGTCTTGTGTGCATATAATTACTCCCAGTATGAACGTGTCATAATGGACTCAAATAAGTCTAAAATACCTTGCCCCATAAATTAATTGATTTCCAGAGACGCATTAGAAGTACCCTAGTCATTAACCCAAAACTTGGAATATTTTGTTGAAGAAAATTTAATTGAACAATTTAGACACGGTCTGACTGAAAAGAAACAAATATTTTACTCCAACAGTCTTAAACCTGATATTTCTATTGAAACAAAACCTCTTTCCCTTGACATTGATTTGTTTAATGAAGAATCCCAATGGGTTATATCGATATTAAGTCAATTTTTAGGGTTGTATAGTGATAAGTTTGTCCCAGAAGTCTTTTTAAGCTTGTTATTTAGATTGAGTATGCATCAATCTTAGTCTGAGTCTATTCAATTGTGTTGCCTTAAATTTGATGAGTTCCTAGCTAATAATATTCATTTTTAGTTGGTGAATTTCCACATGATCAAACATTTTAGATTTCAATCTTACCTGGTTAGGATGTTTTTTTTCTTTAAAGAGGATAATTCACAATTTCCAAAAAAAGTATTCACTTCTGAAATTGGGAATAATACTTTCAATTACAAGAATCTCATAATTTCAGAAGTGTATAGAGTGATGTTTCAAGACAAATTTCCTAGAGTGTTTCCTAAGATGGAAGAGATGTTGCAATTTACCCCACATGGAAAATTTGGAGACTGGATCCTTGTGAAGGAACATACCATTATCAGAGTTTATGGTTTTATTCATGAATCATGCATCTTTCCTGCATTCTTGACACCTAGGATATTTTCTTTTGAATTTAATAGGAAAAATATTAATGTGGAGAATAAGCACTTTCTGAATTTTATGAAGGCCACCAATATTAATTATGATCCTCATCATATCATATCATAGCGGAGGCAACAAAACATAAACAAGGAATTTGATCATCAAGAGATAAAGGGGTTAGCTCAAAGAGATAACTTGATGGATTATCAATCAGATGTGGAAAATTTAGAGAGCTTGCAAGAAAATCCTTCTACCATAATGAGATCAGCAGTAATGATAATACCAACTCCTATTAAAATTAAGATTACCGGCAAGAGGAGTTTTTTAGAAATTGATGAAGTTGAAAATGAAGATTCAAAAGTAGCAAACAGACCAAAGATGGATTCAGAGAGAGAAATGGTTGAGGTTGGAGGCAAGAAGATGAAAGAAAAATTCTAAGGCCCTATTTTTTAGATTTGGTATTATATATTTGTGGAAGCGCGGGAGAGTTGATGTAGTGATAGGTACAAGTCAAGGAATGACATGTATACTAGATATCAATAGAACAAAAAAAATTCTTCAAAAAAAGATTTGAAGCTTTTTTCTAAGGTAAGGGACATCTCAGATAAGGAAATTTTACTGATTATTGTAAAGGATCATGTGAAAAACACTTTAAATTTGGCAGTGGCTACCCCATAATAGAGTCTCATAAATGAGACTCAACTAGTAGAAAATCCCAGTACCTGAATCAAATTCATTTGCATAAGAAAACTAGCAAATTAATTTATATTGGTTTAATAATGGCTACATTAAAAGTTTCCAAATTACAATATACAGTATCAAGGTGGGAAAATCAACTGAAGCAGGAGAAAATTGAAAATAAGACATATTAACAGCAAATCAAGAAGCTTTAGGGTGACCTTTTAGTTATGGATAGTGATCCAAATAGACAAAAAGATACACAGAAGATTTTATCTAAGAAAGAAAACACTATCCATCTACTAAAAAAGAACTTGAATATTACATCCACTCAACTGATCCAAGCTACTAAGTTGACAGTATTAGAGAAGGAAAAGAATTATTGTCCCAAGCTTTGAATGGCAACAAAGATAAATTGTTAAAGTTTGTTCAAGAACAGATCCAATGGGAGAAAGAAAGGGCTTTCCTTATAGCCAAAATGGATGTCTTAAATGAAAATCAATTAATTTTGGAAAAGGAAAGAGAGTTCAAAGAAAAGAGAAAACAAATGGAAACATGTCAATCAAGTACAGAGACAAGCACAAAAGCTATAGTTCAAGATATGTCACAAGTGACTTTAGAGATGAAGAAATAAAAGGATTGAAGGTAGAGAATAAAAAATTGGCTGTAATGATTAAGAGAAAGGAATAATAAAAAGATTCTTTTAGAATAAGAATAAAGAGATGCTTGAAAAAAATGAGAAGCTAGTAGAGAAATGTTTAGGGCAGTTGTTAGTACAAGGTGCTAGGAATCTTATTTGGGATATGATTATCATCAAGGCTACTAAGATGAGACCTTATCTAAATTGTATTAAAGGAAAATAGGTGGTAATCAATGTAGAAAGGAAAAGTTGTGCAACTGTGAAATAAAATTTGGATACAAAAATAGCAGCTACAACTCAGAATACTATTAGTTTTATTAATACTTTGTCTGAAGAAGAATTGAAAACAATGGGTATTAAGGACATGATTGTTAGGATTAATTAATCATCCCTTTACCCACATAGTATATTTGTTCATTTCACCTAGCTCAGGAGGTCATTTACACTTTACTAGAGTAAGAGGGGACATCCCCAAGTGTCATCTACACTTTTGAGTTTTTGTGTCAATGAGAGTTTTGGTGCTATTGGTTCCAATCCCTACATTTTAGGAACCCTCTATGAGTGCCACTAGCATTCACCTTCAGTTGTCAGTGGTAGGTATTTAGTCATGTTCAGTTATTCTCTGATTCCCACTATTTAGTTCATTTCCAATCACCCTAGCGCCAGTTTGCATGATTTAAGGTAGTGTGGTGCCTTTTTTTCACCTACCTCATTAGTTATCCAAAGTTAAACTAGTGAGCTCTATCTGTAATTATTTCCACACTGAGTTAGCACATCAATTAGTTTGAGTTGGTGAATTCGAATCATATCTATGGTTTTTGAACTATCCTTATTGTATGACTATTGTATTACTGACATGTTAATGAATATTTATGTAAATATATTTTTTCCAATACTTGTCTGATTTGTGTGAAATTTTTGTCCTAAATCCGTTGTTCAGTTTACATTAATTTTCCAATTCCATTCCATTCTTCTTTTCAGATAGATTTCATTATGGATTGTATATCTAGGGTTCGTGAAATTTAGCATGGTATCAGAGCATATGTTCATGCCAACAACAAACCTCCATGCTTGCACCAGAAGCAGTTGATTTTCCACATAATTCCTAAAATTATTGCATTTCTCCCTTTGGATTCGGTCCAAAGATGTCTATCCAGGTGTGATGGACTCAAAAAAAAGTGCTCATGTCTAGGTGTAGAGATTTGAACTGACAATGTTTTCGAATTGAATTTTTTTTGCAGTGATTGTTTGCAAGTACATTCGTTGTTCTTAAAGAATTGTTTATCAGTGTACCGGTGAAATGGAGAATTTAGTTGTTTAATCTCCCAGGATCCTTACACCCTTAAATTACATTAACTGGAGGGTAGATATTTAGATTACCTTGCGTAATAAGGGCTTGTATATGATGAAAATGGGTAGATAAGTTGAACCCTGATAGTATATTGACAAATCCAAGCTTTTGAATAAGTTATATGAAGCCTTCAGCTTCATGTGCATCCACATCTCCAGGGAGTTATTCTCCCACCTTGAGGGACTCAGAACTCTGAAGGAAGTATGGGACAAACTAAAATCCTTGTTTAGAAAACAAGATGATCTAAGAGGCCATATTCTGTAGAATGAGATGACTTCACTCTAGACCATCAACTTCGATACAATTCAACAGTTCTACTCCAAATACAAATCCCTAGTATTGGAATGCAATAAATGTGGGATTTAGAAGAAGGATGAGAAGATTTTTCTCTTTATCCTGAGCAAGCTTGGCTCATAATTTTCAGTCGTTGTATCTACTTTCCACTATGGAAGGCTATCCATCCCAAATTGGAAAATTCCATCTCTAGATGCATTTGCAAAATCATTAATCCATGAACAAGACAAATTTATTCATATGGGAGAGCTCAAAGACTCTAAGAATTATTCCCTCTTAGTTGGATACTCTCGTAATGCTCAAGAAAAAGGGAATCAAAGAGGGAAAGAGAATAAGAATTATGATTCTAATCCCAAGGACAAGCAGAACCCTTTTGATGGAGCCTCTGGTTCCTAGAATAATAAGAGAAAGAAGTTTGAAAAGGATAATATCTCCTACTACATGAGAGTATTTCATCCAGAAAGTCAGTGTATGAATAATACCATTGAATAATTGTCTAAGATCCTTGAACAAAACAACATTTCTCTTCCTCAAGGTGCAAAGAAGTCTTAAGCTAGAAACTAGACAGAATAACACGAGAGATTCCATGCCTTGAAAATAGGTTTCACTCAGTCAAAGGCCTATCTGATTGATTCAAGAGAATACAACCACATGGTTGCCTCCAAAGAATCCTTCACCTCTCTAGATCTCTCTAGAGGACCTGTCATACATAGGGGGATGATTCATAGAATCCCAATTATTAGTAAAGGATATATTAAACTTGAGCATGGATAATTCGAAAATGTGCTCTACGTTCCCTCTCTTGTAGCAAACATGTTATTTGTATATCAGATGACACATACAAGCTCTCCCAAGAGAGTTACATTCGATTCTGACACTGTAGAAATCACTAAATCCTATACTGGAAATATAATAGCGAAAGGGGCTGCTAATCATGCCTTCAAGGAATATGATTTTTCCCATTTTCTGCCTACTTTATATCTGAAATCCTTATTGACTTGTGCCAATAACACAATCAATTTGCGGCATGAAATATTCGGCCACCTAAACTTCAAGTATCTCCAGCACCTACACAATGACAAGTTGGTTGAGGGATTTCCTCTCATCAAATATTTTGAAGGAGTGTGCATTGGTTTCTTTGTAGGGAAGCATCCAGAGAAAATATATGACCTTGGAAAGGCAATAAGAGATTCCTCCACACTAGATCGAATAAACACTAATGTCTCGGGACCAATGCCTACATTGAATGGATCCATATATTTTCTAATCTTCATTTATGATTGTTCAAGGTATTGTTGGGTATACTTTCTGAAGCAAAAGTATGAGGTATTTGATACCTTCAAAGTCTTTCAATCCTTAGCAGAGAACAACCTTGGGAAGAACCTCAAGTCAATTAGATTTGACAATGGAGGTGAGTATGTCAAAATATATTTTCAACAATTATGTGTATCAGAAGGCATTTGAATGGAACACTCAGTTCCATACACACCACAAAAGAATGGTGTGGCTGAGAGGAAGAATAGATCCTTGAAGGAGATGGAAACTTGCCTTCTCAAAGCATGAAAACTTCCTTCTTACTTATGGGTCAAGACTATTAATTGTGCTTCATATATCCAAAATAGGGTTCCTCACAAATCAATGATTGGGTCCACTCCTTTCGAATCACCATTGGGACATAAGCCCATTGTCTCGCTCCTGAGAGTTTTTGGCTCCAAAGCTTGGGCTAGAATCCCCACTGATAAGAGAAAATATTTCTAGCCTAGAGTGGTGAATACATATTGCTGGGATATGTTTAGGATGCTAAGGAATAAAAATTGATGGAACTTGCAACAGAATATTCTTCATAGAGGGTAGTGTGCAATTTTAAGAATATTAGGTGCATGATCGACCACAAGCCGAAGTAGAAGAAGGTATAAACTCTCTATCATTTCCATTTGATGATGATTTATTGTCTAATGTTTCAGATTCAGAAGATGAGGGACAATATCATCGTTATATTTATATTGAGATTGAACCTCAAGAGAATCTAGATCCATATCCAACACCTATTCCAAATCAGAGGCCTAAATGGCCCCAAAATATCTTTGAAGCAACAAAGAATGTTGTTGAGGATCCATATGACAGAAGAAGAATAAGGTCCTGGTATCAAAATGAACATGTTGTACTATCCCATTCAGTTTCACTTCCTTCGGAGTGGTGCAAAAATCTCCCAGAGAGATGCTACATGATGGTAAGGACTGATCAAAAATTCAACTCACTAATTTAAGAAAAAATTGGATCATGCCACTCTTCTTCCAGAAAGAAGAGACAAAGGAAACATTCATCAGATTTGAAGAATATTGAAAAGCTCACATGCATATTCCCAGGACTAGTGCACACAAGAACCAATATTTTGCATTACTTCCCCATAGATTTGCAGATTGCAGCAATTGTTTCACAAGTTTTTGCTTAAGAACAATTTTTTTCTCTTAAGTATGGAATCTTGTTTCCTGATTTCTTGCTTATTTTGAGGGGGGCGGGCGGGGGGTGGTTCCTATGACGTTTTCCCCATTTTTTAGTTGTTTTTTAAGTATTATTTTATTTCATTTAGATTGTATGGGTGACTTTTGGACTAGTTGTCCAAAGTTAGGATTAAGGGGGCTGTTAGGATTAATTAATCTTCCCTTTACCCATATAGTCTATTTGTTCATTTATCCTAGCTTAGGAGGTCATTTTCACTTTAATAGAGTAAGGGGGGACAAGCCCAAGAGTCATATACACTTTTGAGTTTTGTTTCCAACAGGAGATTTGGTTCCATTAGTGCCATTGGTGCCAATACCTACATTTTAGCAACCCTCTCTTAGTGCCACCATCACTCACCTTTACTTGTTTGTGGTAGGCATTTAGTCATGTTTAGATATGCTCGGATTCCTACTAGTTAGTTCACTTCTGGTCACCTTAGCAATAGTTTTCATTATTTAAGGGAGTGTGGCATCTTTTGTTCACCTACCTCATCTGTTAACTAATTGTAAATTGAATTAGTTATCCAGAGTTAAACTAGTGAGCTCCAGCTGTGATTATTTCCACACTCAGTTAGCACATCAGTTAGTTTGAGTTGATGAATTCAAACCTTATCCATGGTACTCAAATTCTCCTTATTGTATGACTATTGTATTATTTACATGTTAATGAATATTGATTTAATGATATTCTATTTAGTACTTGTCTAATTTGTGTGAAATTTCTGTTATGAATCCGTTTTTCAATTTACATTGATTTGTCAAATCCACTCCTTTCTCCTTTTCATATAGCTTTCATTCTAGCTTATAGATATATGGTTCATGAAATTTAACAAGGATTGTAGTCATAAGTTGGGCAAGAAATATTATTTTGAAACAACATCATGTTGAAAGTGTACATGAAAAGGCAGACTAAATGTTGCAGCAAGTGAAGTCTTTCAAAGGCTTATTCATAGAACTATTTGAGAAAGATCTCCCTTCTTTTTGGGATGAGGATGGAAATATGATATATCAATATGAATATCAGGATTTGTTGGTTAAGGTCGGGTTGGACCATGGTAATTTCAAATATATGACTCAGTCCATATCAAGAAAATCTATAATTAACAAACTAGTTGTGGATTTTGATATAGTAGATTCATTCGGAATGATTAGTGCCAAATCCCACCTATTTCTTATGTAGATCATGTGGAGCTAAGAGTATTGGCTAAGGAAATTGGAAATTTTTAGGTGCCACATGGAGATCAATGGAAAACCATTGAGAAGTTTGGAAAAATGAAATATAGGTTGCATCAATAAATATTTCCATTTTAATGCTCAAATTGAAAATATGTGAAGATCCACCTCAAAGTGGGGTTAAATATTTTTCAATATTTAGACAGTTTTAGTTTATCAAGTAGTATGACAGATGTAATAAGGAAGTTATAAGAAGCCTATTTTTAGAATGTAGGTAGTTAGGTATCAATTCGAGGAGAATTTTGATATATAAAATCATGTTTTGCAATGTAATTTGGGTTGGAACCAAGGAGAGTGAAACTCATTTTGTAACTGATCATTTCGAGTTAGTAAAATCCATAGAGACAATCAAGAATATTTCCATATGAGAGATTCTCGTGTTGTTGTTTTATAGTCTGTACTTTCTTTCCTTGTGTGAATGTATTTTCCTATTATCTTTTACATTGTGTTGTCTTTCGTACTTGAATAAGTTCATGTTGGATCAGAATTCATAATCATATGCTCTGGTTCATAGATTTCAAGTATTCATAAACAAAATTCCTATAAAGTTAATATTGGATTCATCTATTTGTTCCCACATTAATGGATTGTTCATTTTTCCTCTTTATCACTAGACAATCAAGAACTCGATTGTAAAAGAGTCACTATCATGCTTCTGTGAAGAAATATTATTGAAAAATTATTTGTTCATCTATAATAACTTATGATTTTGACTCCATGCCCAATGATACCCTCTTGTTTTAGGAATTATTATCACTAAACTTGTTTATCTAAGAATATTTATGGCCATTATATCTATTTATTTGAGAGATCCCTCTCTGGTAGGAAAGAATCCAGCTTTTCTCCTAAAGGTTGGTTTGTAATGTTACCTTGGAATTATCCTTCCATAACCAAAGGATAAATTCTGAGTGATAACATCTCGGATGAAGCCCCTCCATAGGTCGACCCTGAATAGCTCCGATGAAAAATGTGAATACCATGATATGCTTCTTCTTTTCCACCAACTTTATGATTGAGTATTCCTTGCACTAATCCCTGAGCACTCTCACTCGGACTAGATGGAACGACACCATAAATAGTCATAGGAGGAGGATAAAAATCTAGACCCATTTTTTTGGCTATCGAGTAGATTTTACTATCCATAAGATGACGGTCACAAATATGTTTCTTCCATGAATTCACCGTTTCCACATCACCGACCACTTTATTTTCTATTTCCATCAACACATGGGATAGGAGGTTGTTCAATACCCAGTAGGTGGAAATTGTTTATTCATACACATACATAGGCCGAGAATTCGCACCTATATCTTGCACCCATTTCACAACCTCATCTCTAATATCCTCCATATTGAGAGCATTTACCTGCTCCCATAGGTTCTTCTCCATTTCAATCTCCTCTCTGATAGTGAGAGGGACACTATCCTTAAAAAACCTCTCTACCTGATAAGACTTCTTTTGTTCCCCAGTGGCCTTCACAATTTTTCTTTTCCTCTCCTCCTTCACAATATCCTTGGATTTCCTTGCCCTATGAGCCATGAAACTTTTCAACTGGAAGGACCAACCCACTACACTCTCATTTTTCCTCTTCAACACACACAAAATCTCAAGGAAGGTGATATAGTAGAGAAATTTATTATGAATCGTTGGTTTTCCTTCTTATTTTATAGAAATATTACCCCTCCACATACTAATTACACCCATCATTAAGATGCCTTGATTATGATTATGCAGGACAATCCCAATCAATCTCCTTTCAAAGATAATTAGGTTGGAATACATTGTCTTTGTGATACTTCTATATCTATGATGGTAGCGAGAAATTCCACAGCTAATGTCATAACCCCAAAATTTCATAAAAATTTAAAATTTTTAAGATAACATAAAATTTCTAAATACGCAGTTTACTAACTGCTAGCGGTTAGCGAAAAATGAAACAGTTTAACAATTTGTATTAATTAGTTTCATAATTCAATAACTAATACAACTTTCATTTTCATAAGGTATATAAGAATGACTTGCATTCAGAATTCTTTTAGCTTTACTAATAATTTTACTTTTTGGCAAGTAGGTTAAATCTATCTTTGAAAACTTGGGCTTACTTAGCATTATGCTAAGGCAGATGGACTGTTGCTTCTTACAAGTTCAATAGGTAACAATCGATCAAGTAGGAGTTTAATTCGTAAGGTAGCAAGAAGTATTTCTGTTGCATGTTAATATGCTAGTAAATAAACTGATTATTTTAGAAGCAAGCTCTGCTGAGGTAAAGTAATTTTCTTCTATAGACTTTGTTTTTAAGACAGTATCCAATGTTTAGTCATAAAGATTGATAACTTTATCATACTTAGCTAAACAAAAGATAATTACTATGAGATTATAGCTCAAGTTCTTCGCCATACAATTACTTCTATTTTAACATGCTTATAACGCTAATGTTATATTTAAATGTACTGTCCTTTATTTATGAAAGTACTCCTATCAATCTCGAAGGTAAGATTTCCAATAGAGTACATGTTTCTATTTAGTTTCTACCTTAATAGCCATAGAAATTATTAACCTGTTATTTGTATGTACAAATGCAATCATCAAGTTATAAACTTTAGCACTAAAATTATCGCCTTGCTACATGTATTATTGTAACAACATACAATACCACATTATTTTATAATGTACCAATCTAATTGTTACTTGCATCCTATAGAGATCTTACTACTTACCACCACTAGTATAAAGTCTAAATTATAGGTAAATACTTTATCAATGTTATTCCTATACTTTATAAACCGTGTGCATGGTTTACACAAAAATTACTATTATAATGTTGCCTCACTATAATAAGTTGTAGTTTATAATAACTACTATGGTAGCTTTCACTACCTAGAACTTTTAATCTAAGGTCTATATCAAATAAACATTATAACAAAGACTCCTATACTATACTAGAACCCTAGTAAGCACAATTGACTATATAAATAATGATAGGATTCCTTATTATTGTTATTGGCAAGTTGAGCATGCAAAACATTATTTGTAAAAGTTTACCCTATGGTTGAGCCTCGTGAATTGTTTATTTGACATGGTTTAAACTCCTTCATTTTGTAGTGAAACGATGAATATTAGTTATTAGCAATTGTAACTAATCTTAAACCATCGATTGCAAAAGATATGGTTAATGCTTTAAATAATAAATAATTATCTTAAAGTTGATTAGCAAAATAAACATACAAATCATTGTTTGGAAAATGTTTATTCTATGGACAACCTTGGGATTGTACCAATGGAAAGGTTTTACATCCTTATTCTATGGTCAATGACATAGAATCATTGTTAACTATTATTACAAACCTTGATACCAGCGATTACAATGATATAGTCTTATGTTATCATTAGTCATTATATATATAAATACATTCCATAGTCGATTACGTAGCTGGTTTATTGATCATTGCAATAATAAAATGATTATTGGAAATGCAGATGGACTATAGAGAATACCCTTGCATGGTTGAAAATATTTGGAGGGCACGTGGTTTGCTCTCATCCATGCATTGGTGACTTAAAAGACTTGAAAAACCCTATTTGCTTGTCATTTTCCTCCGAGGGTTTTGCTGGCCTGCGGGCTGCTCTATGTAATTTTGATGGAAGCCATGTGAGGTTGTTCCTCTGCTTTCTTGCTCTATAGCTTGTGTTTGTTGTTGTTGTAGTCTCATTACTCAGTATTGGTCACGAGTCTTCATGGATGTAATCCTTACTATGTGAGTGGTTAATGGTTTATGAGTTTGGCTCTCGGCCTGTCCATAGTTTCAGTTCTGTTCTTCTCATGGCTTGTCATGGCTTTGTGAAGCTTAAGCTCATTGCCACTGTCTTCACTCCAGGATCGGCGTAGGGGTTTGGATACTCCTCTATGTAAATTGCTAAGCTGGTGATAGCTTCTTCATTTCTCAACAACTCTTCTTCTTGCAGGTAAAGGCAACTCGATTTTTGATATGGAAACTCTTTGTCAAATTATTACTATAGTTAGGGTTTTAAGTTTCAAAGCTGAGCCTTGTGCTAATGCTCAGTAATGTGTTTGTTACAGGAACCCATGACAGCTCCAATCTTCAGTGGAATGAAAATGATGGACGGCTTCAGTGGACTCGTGGCCCCAACCGGTAAGCCTTGAGTTCAAAAATGGTTTTTGCCCTACTTGCAATGAGGGTTGTTGAAGGAGAAACACAATGTTTTGGAAGTCTGTTTCGGTTTCTTCATTAGTTAAGAGGTTTTAGTATGTTGTTTTCTCCAGTTTACTTTAAAACCCTAGCTGTTATGTTGGGTATTACCAGCCCTTGAGCCATGATATGTATTTTTTTTCATTTTTTTCCTTACGGCCTGACAATGTAATACAGTTGGTTTTATAAAGAAAGACTTTGTAAATCTTGGAGTTCTGTCTCATGTTGTTATAATTTTGTAATCCTATAAATTATATGTTTATTTTATTATGTATAAAATATGTTTATTTTCAGATAAAGACTGTAAATAGTCCATGACATGAGTGATAGTCTTCTTGTTAAGTTTGCTTATACAGTTTAAAAAAATATAAATGGTTAAAACTTTAAATAGACTAATTTTTAAAATGGATAAATTAGTTGTTAGGGTTTTGACCCTCTGGTTTTTCTTTCACAGGTTATAAGCGTGTTTATAATAATAATTGGCTCCTATATATGTAATTCTTAGTTATATTTTATTTAATGTTTATATATACATTTATTTTTATTTACTATTCTGTATCTTAGAATTATTCAGAGCCTTGTAAAGAATAGAAGGTTAGCTTTGGAACTCTGTTTATTTTTCAAAATAGAGGGTTTATAAACGTAACCCTAATCTAGTTTTTAATTAAGTAATAATTTTAAGATTTAGATAATAGTTTAAAAGATTTATTGTGTGGTTAATTTATATACTTAGCTATTATCTTCTATAAAATTTTATTTGTATCAGTATACTATTACTGAAACTCTAAGTAGGTTACTATTTGCTTTTCCTGCATTTTTATTTAGTTACTCTAAGTAAACAGTAAACACAATTAAACCATAACACTGTTTTTCATTATATTTAAAACATTGAAATAAATTATACTCTGCTTTCTACATATTCAAATCCTAATAACCATTTTCTTTCTCTTAAGAAATATTTCTTCTACTTAAAGAAATCTAACTGTGCTAGAGTATGACCTGGTTTCCAGGTGGGGAAAAACAAAGTTTAGAAATTTATTTTCATTCTATTTCACTATTCTCTAAACCAATTTCATTTCTATAACAATCTAATAAGAATACTAAATCTAACATTTCACAAACTCTGAAATTTTAACATTCATCTAGTAGTTACTAAGATTTATTTAACTTAAACAGTAAATAAAATAACATATAACCTGTTGAGGACAAGACGACAACAGCTTTAGGAGGTCGTTCCTCCCTACCAACTCCTGGAGAGCGCTCAAACAATGCTTCCTCAGGACCCCCAAGCCTGTTCCTCATCTTCTTGGCTGAGAACTGGTGGAGATGCAAACAGTGGAACCCTCTGTCAACTGACTAGTTCAATACCTTAGTAAAACACTCTACTCTCAGTAGTATGATCTTCATCTTAAAAGCTGCAACTAGATCAATCAGTAGTTATCCCCTCAAACACTTTACATATTTCCCTTCCATTGAATTTCTCTGAAGTGCGTTCATTCACCCTGAATGATCACTTCTCTCGAATTAGTAGCCTTAGCTCTCTTCAGTGGGAATTTTTATAAAGATTGCCTAGGTCTTTTGGGTCAGTTTTCATTAATTGAGCCACCTGCTCTGATTCCACTTTCTTGGGGAATCATGACCACAAATGTAGGGAGGTTTCCACCTACAACAGTTGGAAGTGGTTTGAGGATGCTGCCACATGTCAGTTTTCTCTCCACCCAGTCTCTTCCACCAATTTGACCAGTAAACACTCTTTTAACACCTTTCCTAAGCCGTTGTCTCCTCCTTTATTTATTTATAAATAAAATATTCATAATTTACATCAAATATCCTTGACCCCATTGGGTCATCAATTACAACTTAGCATAAAATTTAACATATTGTTCCTCAAATAATATAAAATTGTTTTTGCAAAATTGGGGTATGTGTCATACACACCCCCTTAAATTGTAACATCGTCCTTGATGTTATTTATTCTTCATCCTCAGAATTCCCCTGGAACAGAACTTGATATGCATCCCACATATGACTTTCCAATTCCCAAGTGGCTTCCTCTGGACTAAGGTGCTTCCATTGCACCTTCACCTGACCAATGGTGTGGTTCCGAAGTGTGATCTCCCTCCGCTCGAGGATATAGTCCGGTTCCACCAGAAAATCTCCTTCTGATTCCACCTGTACATCATTCCAGTTAAAAAAATGAGTACCATCATGAACATATTTCTTTAATACAGAAATGTGAAAAACATTATGAACTCTTAAATTCGGTGGTAAGGCTAACTGATAAGCTACCTGTCCAATCCTAGACAGTATTTCAAAAGGACCACAGTAATGAGGTGCTAGTTTTGCACAACTACCCAACCTCAGAGAGCTCTTTTTGGGTCTCACCTTGATGAATACATGTTCACCTACCTAAAACTCTTTTGGAGTTCTTTTAAGGTCTGCTTGACTTTTTTGTCGATCTTGCACAATTTTCAGATTACCTTGCACCTGCTTTACAATTTCTTCCATTTCTTTCAATAATTCAGGACCTAATACTAATATGTCCACTCGATTACTCCAAGAGATAGGAGTGTTACACTTCCTTCCATACAATATTTTGAAAGGACTAAATCTGGTTGAAGCCTTGATAATTATTATTGTAAGCAAATTCTACCAGATGCAAATAATCCTCCCATTTACCTGGCTGATCCTTTACATACATTCTTAGTAAATCTTCCATTACTTGGTTTACTCTTTCACTCTGTCCATCAGTTTGAGGATGGAACAAAGTATTAAAATTTAGTGTAGTATTTAATCCTTTAAATAGATATTTCCAAAACTTACCTGTAAATTTAGGGTCTCTACCTAAGATTATAACTTTCGGTATCCCATGCAATCGAAAAAATTGCTTTAAAAAGATATCAACTATGTTTGCAGCTTTATACGTAGTTTTTACAGGTATAAAATGGGCTACTTTACTCAATTTGTCAACTACTACCATTATAGAATCATTTAAATTCTGATTTTTAGGCGGTCCAGTAATAAAATCAAGACTAATTATCTCCCATTTCCAGCTAGGAATGGTCAATGGCTGAAGTAATCTAGCTGGGTGTTGATGTTCAGTTTTTACTTGCTGACATTCAAAACATCTAGAGATATATTCTGCCAGTTCAGTCTTCATATTTGGCCCAAAATATTCTTTTCTTAACATAGTTATAGTCTTCTGATAACCCGGATGGCCTGAGTATGGATTTTTATGGATTTCATCTAAAATTAATAACTTAACTTTAGGTACATTAGGTACATACATTCTGTCTTTATACAGTAAAAATCCTTTTTCATTCAAGCTGTGCCCTTTACTTAAACTTTCTGTTGGATTTTATTTTGCTTTTACTTGTAATTTTTGGTAAATTTCATATTGTTCTAACCCTACTTTAAGTTGTTCTTCCAGATCTGTTGTATAAGTGATGATAACTGCTGTAAAGTTCAGCCTTGCATTTCTACTTAATGCATCAGCAACTTTATCTTCTTTCCCATTAATTTGTTGAATTTTGAAATCATACTCACTTAGAAAAGCTAGCCACCTAGCTTGTCTAGCATTTAGATTATGTTGATCTAGCAGATATTTTAGTCATTTCTTATCTGTCATTAGAATAAATTTTCTTCCAATTAAATCATGACACCACATCTTTAGAGCATGTATGACAGCAGCTAATTCCAAGTCATAAGTTGCATAATTCTTTTCATGAATTTTTAATTTCCTAGATTCATAAGCGATAACATGTCGTTCTTGAGTCAATACTCCGCCTAAACCATCATTGCAGGCATCAGTACACACTACAAAATATTTATTTGGATCAGCTATTCTTAAAATAGGTGCACTGGTTAATAAGGTTTTTAACTTTTTAAAACTCTCCTCGCACTTCTGATTCCAATAAAATTTATTTCCCTTCTTCTACAAAGAGGTTATTGGATTTGCGATTCTCGAAAACCCTTCAATGAACCTTCGGTAATAACTGGTATTTCCCATGAAGGATTGAACATCAGTTACGTCTTTAGGAACTGGCCAATCTTCAATCACCTTTATCTTTTCGGGATCCACCGAAATTCCTTCCTTAGTCACCACATGACCTAAGTACTAGATTTTATCCTTAAATAAATCTCATTTACTAAACTTTGTGAAGAGTTGATGATCTCGTAATTCTTGCAAAACAATTTTTAAATGTTCCTTATGTTCTTCTTCATATTTCTAATAGATTAAGATGTTGTCGATAAACACGACCACAAACTTGTCCAGATATTTATGCATTACATTATTCATTAGACACATAAAAATAGTTGGAGAATTAGTTAGCCCGAATGGCATGACGACAATCTCGTAATGGCCATATCGAGTCCTAAAAGTTGTCTTAAAAATATCTTCATCTTTAATCCTAACTTGGTCATATCCAGACCACAAATCAATTTTTGAAAACATCGTAGCTCCACGTAGTTGATCAAACAGATCATCTATGCGAGGCAATGGGTATCTATTTTTAATAGTCATCTTATTCAACTAACGGTAATCTATACAAAGTCGTAGAGTTCCGTCCTTTTTCTTAACGAAGATGGTAGGTGCCCCCTAGGGAGACACACTGGGTTGAATATACTTCTTGTCAATAAGTTCTTTTAATTGTGAATTAAGTTCATTAAGTTCAAGTATGTTCATCCAATAAGGGGCCTTTGAGCTGGGTACTGCACCAGGTACCAGCTCAATGGTAAAATTGAGTTCCCTTTTTGGAGGCAGTCCCGGAATTTCTTCTGGAAATACATATGCATACTCTTTTAAAACTGGTATATCATCCAATTTTAATTTATTTGTATTATTTAGATTTTCCTCATTGATTACTGTTACTGCATAATCCTTACAACATTTCCTAACAGCTCTCTTGAGCTGCAGAGTAGAATATGCCTTACAGTTGTTTTTCTAGGGATTCCCTTTACACTTATTGGTTTTCCATCATTAATATTTATACGAGTAAAGGTTTTTTCATAGCAATTCAAAATCACCCTATGCTACTCTAACCAATCCATACCGATGAGTATGTCATAAGACCCCAGAGGTAGTACATTAAGCTTTACAAAAGTTTCAAACTAATCCATAACTACTGCACAATTCTTTACAAAAATAGTTACCTTCCTCTTTGCACCAATAGCTAACTGAACCAACCAAGAACTTACAAACTTTTCAACAGGTAGTTTACATTTTTCTACCAAATTAGGTGAAATATAACTTAAACTAGCTCCTGGATCAATTAAAATAGCTATGGGTGATTGGTTTATCTTACCTTCTACTTCCACCATGGAAGTTTGATAGTCTGCTTATCGATTCTCCAATGTTGCATTGATCCTGGGCATAGTCCTCGCTAAATCTCGCACGGTCGTCTCCCCCTATATTGTATGGATATTACTGACAGTCTTTTTTCAATTAGGACAGACTGAGGCATAATGTGGGACATTACACTCCCAGCACTTTATGGGTTCTTTTCGTTCAAATTTTTTCGTGTAATTACCATGATTATTAGCAGACTCTTTACTCTTCTGATTGTTCTGATTGTTTGGTGAATTATTCTTATTCCCTTGGAAATTCTTATTAGAAAAATTTTTGGCCTTATTATTTTTAGAATTCCGATTGGGCACAAACTCTTTCTTCTTTTGATCATAATTATTATTATTTTTGGCCTTCCAGTTGGATGATACTCTCCTTTTTCCTATTCTGTTCATAACAAAAATTGGCTTTCCTCATAGCTTCTTCCAGAGTTTTAGGATTGTCATACTCAATCCTATCCTTTATGTGATAAGGTAGACAGCTGAGAAACCGTTGTACCTTCGGTTTTTCATCCACAAGGTATGGCACATACCTAAGCAGACTCAAAAAATTACTGTTCAAATCTTTCATATTAATTGTACCTAGTTTAAGCTCATAGAATTCTTTAGCTCTTTCTTCATAGTACTGTTTAGATAAAAATTTCTTTTTAAAGTACTTCTTGAAATTACTCCAATTTATGTTCTTCTCTTTTATTCCGTTCACTCTCTTTAAATCTTGCCACCATATATCAGCTTTCCCTGAAAGATTATAGATATCCATTCTAGCCTTTAATTGGTTAGAATAGTTATAAATCTGAAACTACATCTTCATCCCAGATAACCAAGATTATGCTTCCTCCCCCTTCTCAGTTTCCCCATTAAAGGTTGGCGGTTTGATCTTTTTAAACTCTCCAGAAATTTCTTCATATGTTTTGTATTTTCTCTTTTTGGTATAGTGGTTATCCTCACTACTATAACTAGTAGAATGAAAATTACATTGATCACCAAACACTTCGGAAGATGAGCTGCTTTAATTTTTAGTCGGTTTAATCTTTTTATACTTATGTTGGTGACTTATATCTTCTGAATCAGCTCTTTTACCCCATCCCTCAGTTTGAAATCTTTCTGTTAGGATCTGATTCAGCTCCTCCTGAGCTCTCAGAATCCTCTCATTTTATTTTTTAACAAATTCCATTTCAGATTTTAATTCTTTTACTGTTTGTAAAAGTTCTGAGGAATTAGTAGTTATGTCTTCTTGTATAGGGTCTCTTTGTAATTTTTCTTGTTCAGTAAAGGGAGATTCCTCTTCCGCATATTCCTCCAGTCTTTCCTTACCTGTTGTTAAACTCAGAAACAAATTTCTCTGTTGAATAACATTAAAAGAAAACAACATCAGCAAAATGATTTAATACTCTGTTTCATATCAGCAAGTTGAGCTTCATCAAGGCCTAGTGTTTGAACCTTGTGCTCTAATACCACATGTCATAACCCCAAAATTTCATAAAAATTTAAAATTTTTAATATAACATAAAATGTCTAAATACGCAGTTTACTAACTGCTAGCGGTTAGCGGAAAATGAAACAATTTAACAATTAGTATTAATTAGTTTCATAATACAATATCTAATACAACTTTCATTTTCATAAGGTATATAAGAATGACCTGCATTCAGATTTATTTTAGCTTTACTAATAATTTACTTTTTGGCAAGTAGGTGAAATCTATCTTTGAAAACTTGGGCTTACTTAGCATTATGCTAACGCAGATGGACTGCTGGTTCTTACAGGTTCAACAGGTAATGATCGATCAAGTAGGAGTTTAATTCGTAAGGTAGCACGAAGTATTTATGTTGCATGTTAATATGCTAGTAAATAAACTAATTATTTTATAAGCAAGCTCTATTGAGGTAAAGTAATTGTCTTCTATAGATTTTGTTTTTAAGTCAGTATCCAATGTTTAGTCATAAAGATTGATAACTTTATCATACTTAGCTAAACAAAAGATACTTACTGTGAGCTTAAAGCTCAAGTTCTTCGCCATACAATTGCTTCTATTTTAACATGCTTATAACGCTAATGTTATATTTAAATGTACTGTCTTTTATTTATGAAAGTACTCCTATCAATATCGAAGGTAAGATTTCCAATAGAGTACATGTTTCTATTTAGTTTCTACCTTAATATCCATAGAAATTATTAACCTGTTATTTGTATGTACAAATGCAATCATCAAGTTATAAACTTCAGCACTTAAATTATCACCTTGCTGCATGTATTATTGTAACAACATACAATACCACATTATTTTATAATGTGCCAATCTAATTGTTACTTGCATCATGTAGAGATCTTACTACTTACCACCACTTGTGTAAATTCTAAATTACAGGTAAATACTTTATCAGTGTCATTCCTATACTTTATAAACCTTGTGCATGGTTTACACAAAAATTACTATTACAATGTTGCCTCACTATAATAAGTTGTAGTTTATAATAACTACTATGGTAGATTTCACTACCTAGAACTTTTAATCTAAGGCCTATATCAAATAAACATTATAACAAAGATTCCTATACTATACTAGAACCCTAGTAAGCACAATTGGCTATATAAATAATGATAGGATTCCTTATTATTTTTATTGGCAAGTTGAGCATACAAAACATTATTTGTAAAAGTTTACCCTATGGTTGAGCCTCCTGAATTGTTTATTTGACATGGTTTAAACTCCTTTACTCTATAGTCAAACGATTAATATTAGTTATTAGAAATTGTAACTAATCTTAAACCATCGATTGCAAAATATATGGTTAATGCTTTAAATAATAAGTAATTATCTTAAAGTTGATTAGAAAAATAAACATACAAATCATTGTTTGGAAAATGTTTATTCTATGGACAACCTTGGGATTGTACCAATGGCAAGGTTTTTACATCCTTATTCTATGGTCAAAGACATAGAATCATTGTTAACTATTATTACAAACCTTGATGCCAGTGATTACAATGATATAGTCTTATGTTATCATTAGTGATTATATATATAAATACATTCCATAGTCGATTACGTAGTTGGTTTATTGATCATTGCAATAATAAAATGATTATTGGAAACACAGATGGACTATAGACAAGACCCTTGTGTGGTTGAAAAGATTTGGAGGGAACATGGTTTGCTCTTGTCCATGAATTGGTGACTTAAAAAACTTAGGAAACCCTATTCTCTTGTCATTTGGCTCCGAGGGTTTCGCTGGCCTACGGGCTGCTCTGTGCAATTTTCATGGCAGACATGTGAGGCTATTCCTCTACTTGCTTGCTTTGTAGCTTGTGTTTGTTGTTGTTGTTGTCTCATTACTCAGTCTTGGTCACGAGTCTTCGTGGTTCTAATCCTTACTACACGAGTGGTTAATGGTTTATGAGTTTGGCTCTCGGCCTGTCCATAGTTTCAATTCTGTTCTTCTCGTCGCTTGTCACAGCTTTGTGAAGCTTAAGCTCATTGTCACTATCTTCACTCCAAGTTCGGCATAGGGGTTTGGATACTCCTCTGTGTAAATTGCTAAGTTGGTGACAGCTTCTTCATTGCTCAATAAATCTTCTTCTTGCAGGTAAAGGCAACTCGGTTTTTGATATGGAAACTCTCTGTCAAATTATTATTATAGTTAGGGTTTTAAGTTTCAAAGTTGAGCCTTGTGCTAACGCTCAGTAATGTGCTTATTACAGGAACCCATGACAGCTCCAATATTTAGTGGAATGAAAATGATGGCCAGCTCCAGTGGACTCGTGGCCCCAACCAGTAAGCCCTAAGTTCAAAAATGGGTTTTTCCCTACTTGCAATGAGGGTTGTTGAAGGAGAAACATAGTGTTTTGGAAGTCTGTTTCGGTTTCTTCATTATTTAAGAGGGTTTAGTATGATGTTTTCTAAAGTTTACCTTAAAACCCTAGTTTTTATGCTGGGTATTACCGGCCCTTGAGCTGTGATATGTATTTTTGTTAATTTTTTGCCTTACGGCCCGACAATGTAATACAGTTGGTTTTATAAAGAAAGACTTTGTAAATCTTGGAGTTCTGTCTCGTGTTGTTATAATTTTGTAATCCTGTAAATTATATATTTATTTTACTATGTATAAAAGATGTTTATTTTCAAATAAAGACTATAAACAGTCCAAGGCATGATTTATAGTCTTCTTGTTAAGTTTGCTTATACAGTTTAAGAAAATATAAATGGTTAAAACTTTAAATAGACTAATTTGTAAAATGGATAAATAAGTTGTTAGGGTTTTGACCCCCTGGTTTTTCTTTCACGGGTTATAAGCATGTTTATAATAATAATTGGCTCCTATATACGTAATTCTTAGTTATATTTTATTTAATGTTTATATTTACATTTATTTTTATTTACTATTATGTATCTTAGAATTATTCAGATCTTTGTAAAGAATGGAAGGTTAGCTTCGAAACTCTGTTTATTTTTCAAAACAGAGGGTTTATAAACATAACCCTAATCTGGTTTTTTTATTAAGTAATAATTTTAAGATTTAGATAATAATTTAAAAGATATAATGTGTGGTTAATTTATATACTTAGCTATTATCTTCTATAAACTTTTATTTGTATCAGTATACTATTACTGTAACTCTAAGTAGGTTACTATTTGCTTTTCCTGCATTTTTGTTTAGTTACTCTAAGTAAACAGTAAACACAATTAAACCATAACACTATTTTTCATTATATTTAAAACATTGAAATAAATTATACTCTGCTATCTACAGATTCAAATCCTAATAACCATTTTCATTCTCTTAAGAATTTTTCATCTACTTAAAGCATTCTAACTGTGCTAGAGTACGACTTGGTTTCCAGGTGGGGAAAAACACAGTTTAGAAATTTATTTTCATTCTATTTCACTATTCTCTAAACCAATTTCATTTCTATAACAATCTAATAAGAATACTAAATCTAACATTTCACAAACTCTGAACTTTTAACATTCATATAGAAATTACTAAGATTTGCTTAACTTAAACAGTAAATAAAATAACATAGAACCTGTTGAGGACAAGACGACAACAGCTTTACGAGGCCGTTCCTCCCTACCAACTCCTGGAGAGTGCTCAAACAAATGCTTCCTTAGGACCCCCAAGCCTATTCATGGTCTTCTTGGCTGAGAACTAATGGAGATGCAAACAGTGGAACCCTCGGTCAACTGACTAGTTCGATACCTTATTAAAACACTCTGCTCTCAGCAGTATGATCTTCAGCTTAAATGCTGCAACTAGATCAATCTGCAGTTATCCCCTCAAACACTTTACAGATTTCCCTTCCATTGAATTTCTCTAAAGTACATTCATTGACCCTGAATGATCACTCTCGAATTAGTAGCCTCAGCTCTCTTCAATGGGAATTTTTATAAATATTTTCTAGGTCTTTTGGGTTAGTTTTCATTAATTGAGCCACCTGCTCTCATTCCACTTTCTTGGGGAATCATGACCACAAATGTAGGGAGGTTGCCACCTGCAACAATTGGAAGTGGTTTGAGGATGATGCCACATGTCAGTTTACTCTCCACCCAGTCTCCTCCACCAATTTGACCAATAAACACTCTTTTAATAGCTCTCCTAAGTTGTTGCCTCCTTTATTTATTTATAAATAAAATATTTAGAATTTACATTAAATATCCTTGACCCCACTGGGTCATCAATTACAACTTAGCATAAAATTTAACATATTGTTCCTCAAATAATATAAAATTGTTTTTTCAATATTGGGGCATGTGACAGCTAAGGATTTAAAGCACAATGTAATCCTACTGAGATGAACAACAAAGATTTGCAGCAAAACTAGAATAAAATACATATTGTCTATTAATAAAAAATGGGAGTAAAATATAAATACATCTCGAAATTATAAATTCGTTATCCTAATAAATAATTTGGAATCCTCTCATTCGACAGGCTTAAATTATCATTGAAATCCTCACTAGACTTGAGAACTAGTCCTAACTCCTGAATGTGCTCAGTTAACCGAGTGTAAATGAAGGTAACTAGACCTAGATGTTGCATGAGGGAGTTAATTTATGATATATAAATATATAGGGGCGATCTTAGGAGGTTATTTTACTAATAGTAGTCATTGAAGCTCACTAACAACCTAGAGTGATGAAATCTAGGAAGTCAACAAAAAGAACTAGGTACTAGGGCAGTCAACAATGTTGCATGTGTGTTGCATGGATACATGCTTTCATGCACACATGTATTCATAGGAAATGCAATAAATGCAAGGATTAGCACTGCATGTCCTTATCCTGATAGTAAAATCATGGGGCACATCTCCCAGCTTGGACTAGGGGCACATCTCCCAAGTCTAGAGTGGCACAATGTTATTAGATCAGATCACAAACTGTCAAAACATGGGCTAGTGGAGTGTACTCCTTTTATAGACAGGGGATGAACTGTTGAGAAATTTATAGAAGCTAATTCGCCCTCGTGGATGGATAAAGTAGCCTTGATTTCATGCTTTACTTCGTTTCCTTCTTGATTTATCTTTTGTTGCTTTGCTTTCATGCTTTACCTTTTGCTTTCTTGCTTTAGATTTTCCGGATTTTGCTCTGTTTTACATTGATTTTTCCTAATTTGTTGGCTTTATCCTACTTTTTCTTCCCTTCCTTAGATTTTCTTGATTTTTATCTAATTCTCACTATTTTATTATCTTTTCTTCTTTCTTCCATATTTTCTTCTTTATTCTTTCTTTCCTAGCTTTTCTTGCCTTAATTGTTTTATTCTTTATTTTATTAACTTTCTTATCTTTGACTTTTTTGTCTTTTACTTCTTGTGCAATATATATTTTGATAAATCTTTCCTCCAATGCACCCTTGAGGATTATTTCTCTTTTTATTTCATAAATAAAATTGTAATTTATGAATTTAACTCCTAATAAATGCATCTTTATACCTTATTCAAGGAATTTGACATCTCCTAATTAATTAAAATTTTGATCCTTCAAAATTAATCCCAAGAAATTTAATTGAATTTCCTCTTCAAACCCAGAGGGACTAATTGGCTAATAAAATTATTCTTATTTCACCAAAATGGGGACATGATAGTCCTCCCCTCCTAAAAATTTCTTGTCCTCAAGCAAGGAAAAATATGAATGATGAAACATTGGGAAACTCTTCCACAAACTCTCCAAGCTACTGCATACACCATTTGAAATTCATCTCCTTCATATATGACTCCTTTGGAAATCTTTCGTTTTCAATTTTTCACCATCAACTCATGAATCACCTTGATTTAAAAATAGCTTCATGTCTAATGGTGTTGCAACGTTTGGATTGATCTTTCAACACAACATGCAAAATGGGAAACATCGTATTGAAGCACTTAGGATGGGAATAATCATTCTTTGGTAAAATTCAATTCCTATGAACAACAGGATATTTTTTGTACATAAAGGTTCTCTCAGAGATATTTCCTAAAACAAAATTATCATGCACCAAATGATTAGTGAAAATCATCAATTTGAGACTTGGACAATTGTGCTTTACCCATTTTTGCTCCTAAAGTGATAGAGATTGTATATGGAAAATATGATCCACTTCACATAGTTGATATGGGACGAAACCATTTTCATCATTCAATCACTCATCATTGGTTTATCCCCATGTATATCTAAGAACAATGATGCAATGAAACCAAGTGTGGATAACATTTAATAAGTTCCCGTTACCTTCTTTGTTCTTTTGGAATCTATTTCAAAGTCTTCATCCCATGGAAAACTTCTTTGACTTCCTTGGGAAGCCATATATGTTATGAATTGAAATGAGTCTCTACATGGTGCATCACCCTTACCATGCTCACTCATAGGACCAAAATTCCATATCACTATCCTTCCAACTTCATGTTCAATAAATTGATATGCAATGATTTCTCTACCCAAACTCATGTCATTTCTTTCAAACCAAGGGTTAACTTCTTTAAACATCCTACCATGAACCAGAATATAATCAAAGAGAATCAACACAAAATTACCAAACTTCATGGCATATTCTCTACTCATATAAGATGGTGAATTCACAGGTACACTAACCAAACCAACTCTCATGCATAAAAATACAAAATGGTCATAATGGAAACAAGGAGATGTTTTCTGCAAAAAAACATTCTTTCAAGAAAATTGGATGATGATAGCCAAAGTAAAGATAAATTTTTGGAGAAGAATTATCCTTTTGCATCTCTTTCCTTTTTCAGAGGTGTCTCTATCCCACACACTACTACATGAATATTCTAGCTGAAATAGTTGAGACCAAAGATTATCCCAAGGTCCGAAACAAATCTCAGATTGAGGAAATTTCTCATACTTCCTCCTCTACACTACTTTGTGTCTTCACTAAAGCCTCATGAAAAATTCCAAGCCAGCAAGCAGGAGAGTTTTCAATGTCCCATCATCACATGCGGATCCTTTTTTTATCCAAGATTGCAGTCATCCATATGAGATTGGCTGACAGAATGGAGGAGAGAATATGGAATCTCTGCAATTCTTGGCAAAGTTTCTCTATATCCATATTATACTCCAAGATCGCACTTTGAGGGCTTCACAAATAATCTTCGATGGCCATCAAATAATCATTGATCTTTCAAATATCCTCCTCATCCTTAAAGGATCATCCATTCAACATATGCACAAGCTCATACAAGTGATCTCTGTATTAAAGAATATATAAAAAAAATTCCTTGGATCGAGGACATTGCTCTCTGGATCTTCTCCATGGTTTCAAGGAAATATGAATCTTCCAATGAAATAACTCTCCAACATAGATCTATTACATAAGCATGAGTGTCATGGAGAATGTGTAAGACTTTCTTGATCTTATTTTCATCCAACTATAGCAGGCCTACTAGGTAGCAAGGCTCATGAGAGTGAACCTACTCCTCGTCATTTGCATAATCAACCTCATGCAGCTCAAGAGGTGAAATGGAAGTCTATCTTAGGTCTTTTTCTTCAGCTGCAAGGTCTCTATTCTCAAAGGAATGTGTACTTTCAGCCATCTCCTCAATATTAATATCTAATATCTATGTCACCAACATAGATATATGAACATCCATCAGTAGATCCTCTACTATCCATGTCTATAATTTATGGATCTTAGTTTACACACCATTCTCCTTCATTTCCAACATCTTGCAATGAATTTCTCTCCCCTTCATCTATTTATGTTTCATGGCTACCAAAACCAATATCATTTCTACCCTCTGTATGCTTCTTCAAAGGTGTATCTTCTTCTTCATCCATTGTAGAGTTAGTTGGATCATGGCTCCTTCCAGTGACTGTGGATAGCTAAGGGTGTGCAACCATGTCCTATTCATCTCTTTTGGATCTAGGTGGAAAACATCTAGTTCCCACTTTCTTACACACTTCATCCACCATATGTGAAATCCTTTCCATGCCTATTCTGTAGTATGGAGCTTTGAACAACTTTTGCATCTCAAGAGAGAATACTCTCAAAAAGAAAGGTGCTTCAAAATTCCATCACTCAATCCCGAATAATTTGCATGGTAAATAAATGGTTCATTTGGCACCCTCTACAACAGAACCCATCATGAATAGATCTCAGCCTCATGACTTCATCGTATTTTGAATCATAGAAGTCATAATCATCCTTGTATGTGAAATGTGATGAAGAAGTGCATGTCGGCCCTTCATCTATGAAATTGCAATATCCTTCATATAGTTCACAATCACTTCCTTCTACTGAGATAGGTACCAATATCATGGCTACAAATTTGAACTTGAAAACATACTTTCCACGGGAGTAGAGGAAATTTCTCTGATACCACTTGTAATTTACCAACTTGGAGATTTGGCACACTAACTCAGACAAATTCAGAATCAGCATGATAGGTGACTCCAAACTAGGATTTAACCAAGGTTTGGGGTTACTCAGAGTTCAAATAAATATAAGGGATAATTTTCAGCTTAGGATCCTATGCACAATGCACTGGGACCTTTTATGGTTCCAAATCAACGAGGCTGAAGTTTACTCCCAAGGCTCTTGGGAACCCCAACATATGCAAACTAAAACCTTTGCTTCACACATATTGTCAACCATTGGAGATGGATTTTGTACTGGATAGGTTTATAAAAATAAAATATCAGTTAATTAACTCTTTGTATTGGAACCATCAATTTTGAGTAATTTTTGAGGTGGTTTCGAAGGCAAACTAGTGAAATTGGCTTTTAGGACTGCTCAACTAGCTTAACTTCAAGATGACCGAAATAGTTCAAGGGGGATATGAATCCTCAATATCAGGGATGGGATTTGTTAATTATATTTTTAATGAACAACACAAAGTGAGAATCAAATTTGGAGTTTTCTTGGTGTGTTACTGATTCAAACACTGAAACTAGCTTAAATTTCGTAGCAATCTAAACTGGTGCACACAATAGGACATGAATCAGATTTTTATTGATTTGCAGCAGGAAAATAAATATCATAGGTATGATATGACATCAATGGAATCCTTCATATGTTTAATTACATTAATAAGTGATATCAAGAGTAGAATATAAGAAGAGATAATTCTCCATGAGAAGAGACTAGGAAAATATGAAGATTCGAACTAGAAGGCTTCTTCAATCACTACAACTGGATCAAACTTTGATGGATATGATAATAGGACCTGTAATAAAATCAATTATGATGACTAGAAATCCTCATCCTCACATTAGAATCATGAGGAACATCTCCCAGATTTGAATAGGGGCACATCTCCCAAGTCTAGAGGAGCACAATGCTCTCAAATCAATTCACAAACTGTCGAAACATGGGATAGTGGTGCACACTCCTTATTTTATAGAATAGGCATGAATTTTTTAGCAATTTAGAGGGGCTAATGCACCCTCATGTATGGATAACGCTTCCTTGATTTCATGATTTACTTTTTTCCTTCTTTCTTTAGCTTTTGTTGCTTTACTTTCATGCTTTACCTTTTGATTTCTTACTTTAGCTTTTTATGCTTTTGTTATGCTTTTCACTGCTTTTTCCTGATTTTCTATATTTATCTTGATTTATCTTTCTTTCCTTATCTTTTCTTGCTTTTTCTCTACTTTTCACAGTTTTATCCTCTTTTTTGCTTTGTTCCATCTTTTGTTCTTTATTCTTAATTTACCAGTTTTTCTTTCCTTAAATGTTTTATTCCTTCTTTTCTCAACTTTCTTATCTTTATTTTTTTTTTGTTTTCCTTATTATGCAAGCTATATTATTCTCAACCTTTCCTCCAATGCACCCTTGAGGATTATTTATCTTTTCATTTCATAAATAAAATATAAAATTATGAATTTAACTCCTAATAAATGCCTCTTTAAACTTTATTCAAGGAATTTGACATATCCTAATTAATTAATACTTTGATCCTTCAAAATTAATCCCAAGGCATTTAATTTAATTTCCTCTTGAAAACATATGGACTAATTTTCTAATAGAAAGATCCATATTTCACCAAAATGGGGACATGACAATCCTCCCCTCCCAAAATTTTCTTGTCCTCAACTAAGGGAAAATATGAATGATGAAACATTGGGAAACTCTTCAACAAAATTTGCAACCTACTGCATACACCATTTGAACTTAATCTCCTTCTTAGATGACTCCTCTGGAAATATTTAATTTGTTGTCCTTCACAATGAAATCATGAATGACCTTGATTTCAAAATAATTCCATGTCCAATTGTGTTGCAAGTTTTGGATTGAGCTTTGAATAAAACATGCAAAATGGACAACCTCTTATTGAAGAACTTACGATGGGAATAATCATGCTTTGGTAAAGCTCGATTCATATGAACAAGAGGATATTTTTTGTGCATAAAGGCTGCTTCAATGATATTTCCTAAAACACAACTATCATGCACCAAAATATTAGTGAAAATCATCTATTCAAGACTTGGACAATTTTTCTTTATCCATTTCTTCTTATGAAGTGATAGAGAGTGTAGATGGAAAATATGATCCACTTCACATTGTCTATATGGGATAAGCCATTTTGATCATTAAATCCCTCATCATTGAGGTATCCCCATGTATCTCTAAGCACAATGATGGAGTGAAACCAGGCGTGGCTAACATTGAACAAGTTCCCAGTACCTTCTTCTTTCGTTTGAAAACTCTTTCAAAGTATTCATCCCATGGAAAACTTCTTTGACTTCCTTGGGAAGCCATATATGTTATGTAACACCCCGGTTTTGACCCCGATGCATTAAAAATACATGATATATATATATTGTAATTAATCATGGTGTGGAGATAAAGGCAAAATCCCCACCATCGATTTGGTTTTGTTATGTTTCGGTGATTGGAATCGTTGCCGATGGTGTATCATGAGATACAGCACATATTGGTCTTGGCATCATGTAAGTATGCATTTTTTATTTAAATGAACCCCAACCAGCTATGTCAATGCAACTATATTGAAAAGGGCATGATTTTCCTAAGGATAACGAGGGGGATTGTTAAACCTTGAACTTATGGGGAAAATCCATGTGTCAACCACCCATTAAATACTTTTGTTGTTAGTTAGGGGCAGTTATTGCTGGGTAGTGGTGGGTGGCAGGTTTTCCCACACGCACACTCCACCAGTAGACTCCGCCACTTCACATGGGTAGGGATTCTTGGACTCGCCCACTCTCTCATCGTTTTGGCCCATCTTCATGCAGAGGAACAGTTCTCTCTTCATTCGGGACACATAGGATTCTTCCTGGTTTTTTTTCACGCAGCAAGCTAGAAGGGCAGCCTCAAGACATGATCTCTATGTATATAGGTGTTTTCCATACCTATTTGGTGGATTGTGTTGGGTGTATGTTTTCCTTACCGATTCTGGATCGTGTAATTTCCCGCCACTTCATTGTTGAGACCGGGGCTGTGGTTTTCCACACATCGTTCATTTTCTCTGGGTGCAATTACCTTTTGGGGTTGCTACTAAGTTGTTTTGGCCATGCTAGGGCCAAGAACAACTCTGAATAGTGTTGATTGGCCTGAGTTGCGTTCACCATTTTTGGGTTTTCACCCTGTTTTCCTTCGTTTTTCTCACAAAGTTGTGAATTGCTTGTTTGGCTGCATGTATGCAGTGATTGGTCTTCGGACTGTGTTGGAATGGGAATGAAGGCTTGGGTTGCTTGATAAACTTGGTGTGTTTGGGAACCACATCGACAAAGCTAGAGGGCTGGTTGTTTTCTCCACAACACCTGAATAGCACTGGAAGGGAGGTCAGGGCCTGAGGGACTATGTAGTAGAGAAGGGGCTGATTTCCTTGTGTTGGGTGTGTGTGGGTGTCCTAGAAGTTAGGCTAGTTCTGGTGTAGGTGTCCTTATCTCTCAATGGGCTCACCAGCTTAGCATTTAGCCTTTCCTAGCTCCTTGATGGCCTGATAAACCCAACTGTGTTGGATTGGCTATGTTTTGTGTATCCTTGGCTATGTGTAAGCATGTTTGTTCCTTATTCCTTGAGGAATCATTCCCAGCTCGGGGATGGCATCGTTGCTGAGAGATTAAGGAGTACGCTGGCCTATGGTTGGGTGGAACATTGCAGCGGCGTAGCCGGTTGTGGGATGAGTCCTTTATAAGATAAGTATTCTTGACCATTTCGTTTCTGCAATCATATTTGATGTTTAATGAATCATGATGAATTGTTGAATTCCTAAATGAATGTATGTTTGCCTCCGCTGTGTATGTGAATGATTATGCATCTTAGCAGGTTTTATGTTTCAAGCATTTTGGTTTTATATATGTTCATGTTCATGGGGCGGTTTTCCCGGATGGTTAACAACATGGTAGCGTCCTCTTCGCCAGTCAGAGGGTCGGGGACATTACACTATGGTATCAGAGCCATCGTTACAGCATTGGGGCCATAGAGGGTCATGAGAAACCAGCTAGTAGAGGTAGGTTTCCTTCTGCCCAGCAGGAGAAAAAGAAAGAAAATATTCAGAATTTTTTTTTTTTGAAATTTTCCTAAGTACCGAGCTCGTCGGATCATCGGAGGACTTAGTTGGAAGCTCCTCCAATACATCAGATAGCATATTCGGAAGGCCACCCGATGAGGGGCATGCGGAAAGAATTTTGAAAATTTTTCTAAGTGCCAAGACCGTCAACTCATCAGAAGACTTAGTCTGAAGCTTCCCTGATGCATCAGACAGCTTAGACAAAAGTCCGCCCGATGGGGAACTGGTGAGGGAGAATTTCTGAAAGTGCTCGAAGATTCAAGGTTGATGGAGGTTTTGGAAAAAATTAGAGGAAAATTGAGATGATACATGGGCTCATCTTAACTAAATATCACCGAAATGGCGGAGAAAGCTAGTGGATGCAATCGTCGAAACGTCGACTCAGTTAGTTGAAAGACCGTCTGATATAGACCCCGGCGTCAGTGGAAAATAGATGATGAGGTGGTCGTGACAGCGATAGGAGATAGAGGATAAGAGTGTCGAGACTTTCGGCAGAAAATAGATGTTGAAGGCACCGAGCGTCGGCATAAAATAGAAGAAGTTGGAGCCGACGGAGCAGCGGGAGGAAATTTTTAGTTGTTCGAACAGTCAATATGTCTAAGTGTTGAAAACATCAGAAATTTTTAGTTGTTCGAACAGTCGATACGTCGGCAAAAGATAACGGAAGTTTCACCGAAAGATAGTTGTTTGGACCACTGACACGGCGGAAAAATTTAGTTGATGTAGCAGCCAATGCAGTGGCAAACGTCGATGAAAAATTTTAGTTGACCGAGGAGCCGCAGTTTCGGCGAAGATCTCTGGAAGACCGCCAAAACATCGGTGAAGATTAGTTTATGGGATCGCCTATGAGCATTGGAAAATTTTAGTTGATGTGTCCACCGATACGTCGAAAAAATTTAGAATATCAAACCGTCGAATGTCAACGAAAATTATACAAGGGAGCAGCCGATACATCGGAGAAAAATAGAGGATCAGATCACCGATATAATGGAAAAGATTAGTGGTTTGGACCGCCGATGCATCAGAAAAGGTTTGTTGTTTGAACCGTCGATATATCAAAAAATATTAGTTGATGAGACCAATGATGAAGCATCAGAAAAACTTAGTTGTTTGCGAGTCCATCGTTGTGGATGTCAATTGGACTATCATTCCAACAGTTATAATTTTCAACTATCGATAGTGTTTCAGTCGCCGACACAGCCGGAACATTTAGTTTTGAATCACCAACCCATAGTGTTAGAGCTTCTGACTGCCGACGGGTGGTATGGTCTGCGGAACCCACAGTTGGTTTGTTGCCCGCTGTTGTAGCTTCCTAAGGAACTATCCACCTAAAGAATAGTGGTTCCGATCATCGATCACTGCGATAATAGTCCTTGGCATCACCGATAATAGTTCGGAGGCTTATACAACTAAGCAGCCGACACATCAGAGAAAAATAGACGATCAGACCGCCGATGGGCATCGAAGAAAAATAGTTGTTTTGACCGCCGAAGTGTCGGAATTTTAGTTGGGAAGAGGTCTGATTGGGAAAGAGGAAATTTTGAGTTTTTTCAAATGAGATTTCTCAAAGAACTTTCAGGTTTTTTTCAGTGAATTACAAGGCTGAAAAGGGAGAAAACTTTATGTTTGGGAAAAATTGTTATTTTATGATTTTTTCCAGGTGAAGGTAAGTAAATCTGAATTATATCAATGTTATGCATCTAACAGTTGTGTTACTAACACATTTTGCAGAATCATAAACACCTTCGATGGTATTATTCCATATAGAGCAGTTTGGTAAGTAAGTGGTGGTTCAGTTATGAGAACTCATGACGGATATGATGCTCAGGATTCTTACGAGTGTGCGCAAGATGCCATGGGAGAAAATGTCCGTAATGGAAATGATGACATAGAGTCTAATGGAAGGAGATTCCAAGAGACACCGTCAGATGTTGTCGCCACCATGAGAAGCTTGATTAAAGCCTAGGAAGAACAGCATCAGCTGAATGCTACTATGTTGCAGAGCTTGACAGACTTGCAAAGAAAGATAGACTCTAGGCGGTGTATAGCAAGACAAGAAGGCAGTAAGAGCAGTACTAGGAGAAGGAGAAAGACTTCTAGTGGATCATCTGAATCTAAAGAATCTAGCGGGGATTCAAGCTCATCTTATCGTAAAAGAAAAATAAGGAGGCACCATACGGATCGCTCTCGGGATGAATTTAAGAAGGCTAAACCTCCTTCATTTGATGGTGAGGTAAAGACTAGACAAGAGGCTGAAGCTTGGCTTCTTGGGATAAAGAAGCACTTTCAAGTTTAGGATTATTCAAGAAACATGAAGGCAAGATTTTCCATATTCAATCTAAATGGAAGAGCATCCATTTGGTGGGAGCACTTCAAGCAAGTAAAGAGGATCAGTGAAAGGAGACTGAAATGGAAAAAGTTCAAGAAGTATTTTGAGCAGAAATACCTCTCTGACAGGTACTATGATGACAAGATTAAGGAGTTCCATGAACTGAAATTGGGACAGCAGACCATGGAAGAGTATGAAAATAAGTTTTTGGAGATGTTGAGGTATGTCTAGTACATCAGAGATGAAAAAGTGAAGGTCCAGCGGTTTCTGAGTAGATTGCCTCAGTCTTACAAAGATAGAATTGAGTTTTATGAACCTAGAACTCTTGAAGAAGCAATAAGGAAAGCTAAGTATTGCTATGAGCAAATAAAAGGTAAACCTAATTACCATAAGGCATGGAAGGACAAGAAGAATGAGAAGTTTGACCAAATAAAGAAAGGTTTTAAACCTTCTAACTTCATGAATCAGCAGAAGCAGCCATCCCAAGCTACGAGTAAGCCAGTTGGAGTGATAGGAGAAAATCCTAAAGGCCCACAATAGAATGGTGGACCCCTCCAATGTTGGAAATGTAAAGGACCCCACATGCACAGAGATTGTCCACTCAAGAATGAGAGTGCAAGGCCAGCTTACAACATTCAAGAAGTAGAAACAGTGGGTCAAGTAGTAAGGACAGTCCCTAGGATTTATGCAGCACTGGAGGACCTCCAGGAAGATCACTAGTCAACTGTGATCGAAGTTGTAGATAATATTATTGAGCAATCTATTTCTATTTTGATTGACCCTGGTTCTACTCACAGTTACATTACTCCTAGAGTAGTGGAGATTTGTGATTTTAAGAAAACAAAGCACAGAAAATATTGGTTAGTTCATCTCGCCACTGGAACTAAGAGAAATGTCAGTGAAGTGGTAGAGAAATATCCATTGGTCATGAATGGATTGGTCACTTGTGTAGATCTGAATGTTCTACCATTTGGTTCCTATGATGTTCTCATTGGAATGAATTGGTTAGAAGCTCACAGGGTGAAGCTTGATTGTTATAATAAGACCTTTGAATGCATGGATCAAGAAGGGAACCCAGTAGTTGTGAAAGGTATTCCAAAGGTGATTTCAGTATGGAAAGTGTCAGCAATGCAGTTGAAGAAGTTCTGTAGGAAAGGTTGCCAGTTGTATGCAGCCCATATTCTGGAGGCATCAAAGGATGAAACTCCTAGGTTGAAGGACTATCAGGTGTTACAAGAATTCATGGATGTGTTTCCTGATGATATTTTAGGGCTTCCTCCGAAGAGGGACGTTGATTTCACAATTGAACTTGTGCCAGGAGAAGCACCAGTGTGTCCAAGACACCCTATAGGATGAGTACACCGGAGATGCTAGAATTGAATATGAAACTGCAAGAGTTGTTGGGAAAGAAGTATATCAAGATGAGTGTGTCTCCTTGGGGAGCACCGGTTTTATTTGTAAAGAAGAAGGATGTTACACTTAGGTTGTGTATTGATTACAGACAGTTGAACAAGGTTACTATGAAGAATAAATATCCTTTTCCTAAGATTGATGACCTCTTTGACCAAATGAGAGGAGCAAAGATATTTTCCAAGTTTGACTTGAGGTCTGGTTATCATCAAGTGAGAATCAAGGATGAATACATTCATAAGACAGCCTTCAGAACAAGGTATGGACATTATGAGTTTGTAGTGGTACCATTTGGTCTCACAAATGCACCAGCTACATTTATGTGCCTTATGAACAGTGTCTTCAGCAGGTATTTGGACAAGTTTTTTCTTTTTTTCCTTGATGACATTCTTGTTTATTCTAAGAATGAGGAAGAGCATGAAGATCATTTGAGATTAACATTGCAATTGCTCAGAGAACATCAGTTGTATGCAAAGTTGAGCAAGTGTGACTTCTATAGAGATAGAATTCAGTACTTGGGTCACATTATCTCAGAAGAGGGTATATATGTGGACCCTGAAAAGATTGAATCCATTATGAATTGGCCTACTCCAAGAAATGTGACAGATGTAAGATCTTTTATGGTCCTTGTAGGGTACTACAGGAGATTCATTGAAGGATTCTCCAGGGTTGCACATGCCATCACTTCTTTGCAAACGAAGGGGATAAAGTTTGAATGGATATCGAGGTGTGAAGAAATATTCTAGCGGTTGAAGAATCTTGTCACCAATGCACCAGTATTGAAAGTTGCAGATCCAGAGAAATATTTTGTGGTGTGTACCGATGCATGTGGACAAGGCCTTGGAGGATTCCTTATGCAAGAAAACCACATGATATGTTATGAGTCGATAAAGTTGAAGGAGGACGAGAAGAAATATGCCACTCAATGATCTAGAACTTGCAGCCATAGTACATGCTCTCAATATGTGGAGGCATTACTTGATGGGTAGAATATTTGAGCTCAGGACGGACCATTGTGGTCTAAAGTATCTATTTGATCAGCCTAGTCTGAATGCTAGGCAAGCGAGATGGCTGAATTTTTTATGTGAGTTTGATTTTGAAATCAAGCACATAAAGGGAAAAGAGAATAAGGTAGCTGGTGCACTCAGCAGGAAGGTGCAGGAAATGCATGTGGCATCTCTTAGTATTTTCCAGTCAGATTTGAGGCAGCGTATAGTTGATCATGTTGTTGGAGATGGATTGTATGAGCTGGTAAAAGACAAATTGCAGCAGCAAAGTCTTGAGAAGAGGTATGAGGGATATAAGCTAGAAGAAGATGGAATTCTTACTTATAAAGGTAGAATTTATATTCCAAATGTAGCAGAATTGAGGAGATTTGTTATGGATGAAATCCATCAAACTCCGTATTATGGTCACCCAGGATACCAGAAGACGATTGCTACCGCCAGAAAATAGTACTTTTGGACAAGAATGAAAAAGGACATGGTTGAATACATTTCAAGGTGCATGAAATGTCAGCAGGTAAAGGTTGAGCATCAACACCCGACAGGTTTGTTGTAGCCTTTGCCAGTACCAGAATGGAAATGGGAAGTTATTTCCATGGAGTTTGTTACGAGATTGGTGATGGCTTGGAGACAACATGATTCCATCATGGTTGTGATGGACAAGTTGACAAAGGCAGCACATTTTATACTGGTGAAGTCTACGCGTAAGACTGATGACATTGCAAAGATCTTCATGAAGGAGATTTTCAAATTGCATGGATTGCTTAAGGCAATAGTCTTTGACCGAGATGTCAAGTTCACTTCCAATTTTTGGAAGGGGTTGTTTTCAGATTTGGGTACAAAGCTAAACTTCAGCACTGCATACCATCCTCAAACAGATGGGAAAACGGAGAGGGTTAATCAGGTGCTTGATGATATGCTTTGCATGTACGTGATGGGAAAACCAACCAAGTGGGAAGATTACTTACACTTGGTAGAGTTTGCTTATAACAATGGACAGGAGGCATCCTTGGGGATGAGTCCGTATGAAGCTTTGTATGTAAAAATGTGTAGGACACCAGTGACTTGGGATAATCCAATGAACAGGGTTTTTCTTGGTCCATAATTGCTCAAGGAAATGGAGCAAGAGATTGTAAAAATCAGGCATAATCTGAAAGCAGCACAGGACAGACAGAAAATCTATGCAGAGAAGCATAGGGTGAACAGGGAGTTTAGTGTTGGGGATCATGTTTACCTCAGAGTGAGGGCAGGGAAAATTTCCTCGAAGCTTGGAAGTTGTGCCAAGCTATCACCAAGATATTGTGGGTTGTTTGAAGTGCTTGAAAGAATAGGGCCAGTTGCATATAGACTTGCATTTCCTTCTAGCACCAGAGCTCATAATGTTTTTCATCTTTCTTTGCTTAAGAGATATGTACATGATCCTAACCATGTGATAAATTTGGATGTGATTCAGGTGGAACCCGAGGGAGAGTTTCGAACAGAGCCAATGTGCATCCTTGACAGGAAGGTCACAATGCTTTGGAACTGAGCCATAGGGAAGGTAAAGGTGCAATGGGAGCACTACGGACCTGAAGAGGCTATGTGGGAGCTGGAGGATTCCATGGAGTTGGCACATCCATTTTTGTTCAATCCTGCGGAACACTGAGGCGGTACTAGTGTAGCATTTTTGTTCAAATTTTGTAAAGCACTGAGGACAGTGCTATTGAAGGGGGAGGGGAATGTAACACCCTAGTTTTGACCCTGATGCATTAAAAATACATGATATATATATATTGTAATTAATCATGGTGTGGAGCTAAAGGAAAAATCCCCACCATCGATTTGGTTTTGTTATGTTTTGGCGATTGGAATCGTTGCCGATGGTGTCTCGTGAGATATGGCAGATATTGGTCTTGGCATCATGTAAATATGCATTATTTAATTAAATGAACCCTAACCAGCTATGTCAATGCAACTATATTGAAAAGGGCATGGCAACATACCATCATGAATACTATGTCACTCCATGCAATTATTGGGTCCCCATGGTTTATACATATTTTCATAGAACATCATTTTCTTGCATGCATCACTCTTCTCAATATGTCATGAGTGCAAGTTGAATTTCTCTTGCACATTGATTTGAAATATGCCATGTAGTTTCACCTCCAATATTCATGTGCATGTGCATGAGAGATATCTAATGGCTGAAAATATATCATTGTTACTACTCACATGGTAAGACAATATGAATAAAACAAAACTTGAATTATAATATAAGCAAAACTAATTTTTACTTCAATGAATCTCCCTCTTAGCTATGTATCCATCCACTCAATACATTGATAGATTTGGATTTTTACTATCTTTGAGATGTAATCAGCCACCTTATTCAAATCTAATTCTTCATTCCATATAGGAATATCATGAGATATTTATTTTAAGTCATGCATGTCAAACATTTCTCTACTAATGCAAGCAAGTCTAGTGCATCCTTGATCCTCCATTTCAGTGATATACTTCTCTACCAATTCCTTGAATAGATAATAACCCTTTCTTGTTAAATCAAATGGAATTTTATCATCTATATCTCCCATAGATAAGGTCTCTTCAATCTCCTTTTGAATCAAGACATGCGCGCTTATCACATCACAAGGTATGTATCTACAATCATCAACAAGGAAGGTGGGAGCCTCATACTCCTCATGTGGCACCAACAGAAGGAATCTTCCACCCAATATTCATTCCCACATGAAGTGGATAAAATAAAATTGTGGGGTGAAGAACTATGAAACAATCTTATGCAACTCTCATCCACCAAGCAAGTAGATGCATGTTCTCCTCCATTGGTTGGTTTGGCAATGGTGTGCTTCTTAACCTCCTCCATGAATGTGTGACTTTATCTAAATGGAAAATCAAATGCTTGATCCTCCTAAAACATTTTCAAAACAAAATGTTCATCATGTAACACCATCACATGAGTTCCTCCATTGATCCAAGAATCCAATCATTCATATGGGATAGGCTGACAGAAATGTACGAGAGAATATGGTATCTCTGTAATTCTTGGTGAAGTTTCTCTATATCCATATTATACTCCAAGAGTTAACTTTGAGTGCTTATCAAAGAATCTTGGGTGGACATCAACTCATCATTGAGATTTAAAATCTCCTCCTCATCCTTCAATTATTATCCATGAAACATATGAACAAGCTCATACAATTGATATTTTTCTAAAAGAATATATGAAAATTACCTTGGATTTTAGACATTGCTCTCTGGATCTTCTTCATGGATTCAAGGAAAGATGAATCTTCCAATGAAGTATCTCTCCAACATAGATCCGATAATGAAGCATGAGTTTCATGGAGAATGTGTAAGTATTTATTGATCTTATTTTCATCCAACTATAATGGTCCTACTAGGTAGGAAGGCTCATGAGAGTGAAACTCCTCCTCATAATTTGCATAATCAACCTCATGAAGCTCAAGAGGTGAAATGGAAGTCAATATTGGGTCTTTTTATTCAGCTGTGAGGTCTCTATGCTCAAAGGAATGTGTGCTTTCATCCATCTCCTCAATAGGAATATATATGTCACCAACATAGAGAGATGAACATCTATCAGTAGATGCTCTACTATCCATGTCTAGAATTTATAGGTCTTCTTTTTCACGCCCTTCTCCTTCATTGCCAACATCTTGCAATGAATTTCACTCCCCTTCATCTATCTCTGTTTCATGGATTCCAAAAACAAGATGATTTATACCCTCTTCATGCTTCTTAAAAGGTGTATCTTATTCTTCATCCAGTGTATAGTCAGTTGGCTCATGGCTCCTTCAAGTGACTATGGATGGTTGAGGGTGCACAACCATATCCTCTTCATCTCCTTTGGCTCTAGGTGGAAAACATATAGTTCCCACTTTCTTGCAAAATCCATCCACCATATGTGCAATCCTTTCCATTTTTGTCATATAGTATGCATATTTGAACAACTTTTGTATCTAAAGAGAGAAATACTCTTGGAAAGAAAGGTGCTTCAAAATTCCATCACTTAGTCCCCAATAATCTACAAGGTAAATAAATGGTTCCTTGGTCCTCCCTATACAAGAGAACCCATCATGAATATATCTATACCTAATGAATTCATCATATGTTAAAACATAGAATTAATCATCATCCTTGTATGTGAAATGTGATGAGGTACTGCATGTGTGTTCATCATCTATGAAATTGTAATCTCCTTCGTACAGATCACAATCACATCCTTCAACTGAGACAGGTACTTTATATCATGGATACGAATTTGAAATTGAAAACATGATTTCAACACGAGTATATTAAAGTGATATGATTCCACTTTTAATATAGCAAATTCGATATTTGGCACACTAACTCAGCCAACTTTGCAATCAGCAGGATAGGTGACTCAAAACTAGGATTTGACCAAGGTTTGGGGTTACTGTCAGTTAAAATCAATAGAATGGATAATTTTCATAATATGATCCTATGCATAATGCATTGGGATGTTATATGGTTTCAAAATTAGCGCGGATGACATTCACTCCCGAGGCTCCTAGGTGCCCTAGCATATACAAACAAAACCCTTTGCTTCACATGTCATCTCAACCAATGGAGATGTATTTTATCTTTGATAGGGTTAGAAACAAAAAATATTATTCAATTAACTCTTGTGATTCTCACTAACAGGTTTGAGGAATTTTTTAGGTCGTTTTGAAGGAAAACTAGTGAAATTATATTTTAGGACTACTCAACTAGCTTGACTTCAGGATTACCAAATACTGAAAACGGGATACAAATGATTAATATCATGGATTGGATGTGTTAATTTACTTTTTAATGAAAATAATAAATCAAGAGAATAAAATTTGGTGTTGTATTGATGAGTTACCAATTCAAACACTGAAACTAGCCCAAATTTCATAGCAATCTAGACTAGCTGTGAACAATAGGACATGAATCAGAATTTTGTTGATTTACAGTAGGAAACTAAATATCATATTATTGTAATAATATCAATGGAATCCTTCATATTATTAATTACATCAATAATTTATCTCAAGAATATAAGAGAGGAAGAGAGAATTCTCCATATGAAGAGACTAGGAAAATATGAAGATTCGAACTAGAAGGCTTCTTCAATCACTGCAAGTGGCTTGAAATTCACTATATCTAATCATTGGAGCTGCAATAAACTCAATTATGATGACTGTATGTCCTCATCCTCATAGTAGAATCATGGGGTGTGTCTCCCAGCTTATACTAGGGACACATCTCCTAAGTCTAGAGTAGCATAATACTCTCAGACCAATTCACAAACTGTCAAAACATGGGCTAGTGGTGTGCACTCCTTATTTTATAGACTGTAGATGACTTGTTGAGAAACTTAGAGAGGATAATTTTCCCTCATGGATGGATAAATATTACTTTCTTTCATGCTTTACTTTTTTATTTCTTTCTTTAGCTTTTCCTGCTTTTCTTTCATGCTTTACCTTTTGCTTTCTTGCTTTAGCTTTTCCTACTTTTGCTCTTCTTTTTACTACTTTTTCATGCTATTCTGGGTTTATTTTTCCTTTGATTTTCCTTATTTTGCTCAACTTTTCATATTTTTATCCTCTTTTATGCTTTGTTCCATCTTTTCTTCTTTATTCTTTATTTCCCATTTTTTCTTTCCTTAATTATTTTATTCCTTCTTTTCTCAACTTTCTTATCTTTAACTATTTTTGGATTTTCCTTCTTATACAAGATATATTTTGGTCAATATTTTCTCTAATGCACCCTTTATTATTATTTATCTTTATATTTGATAAATAAAATAGTAATTTATGAATTTAACTCCTAATAAATGCCTCATTAAACTTTATTCAAGGAATTTGACATCTCCTAATTATTTAATACTTTAATCCTTCAAAATTTATCCCAAGACATTTAATTGAATTTCCTCTTGAAACCATAGGAACTAATTGGATAATAGAATACTCCACATGTCACCAAAATGGCGACATGACATACTTCTTTTTACAAACCAAAATATCTATCTAGATTTCTCTAGAGCTCTAATGGATACTCAACATAATAAATGAGATACCTCATCTTAGGAGACATTGCTTGACACATTTTTTCATATGCACTATCGCAGTCATTTATCCAATCATTTTTCTCTTCATGATATCCATCCGTTTCTACATATCCAATAGACAAATCAAAGATCTCATGGATCTTGAGATATGCAACCATCTTCAATTTATACTCGGCATATTTGAATGGTGATAGAGAAGGAACTAATTTCAAATCCATTTTGAAGTTGGTGTACCTGCAAAATAAACACTTTGAAAATATTATTGAGGATTAATTGAATTTACCAAGATCACTAGGATATGATACCATGTGATATCTCTATATCCTTGATGGAAGAAATAAATTACACAACTAAGGATCTAAATCACAATGTAATCCTAGTGAGATGAACAACACATATTTGCAACAAAACTAGTGAAGAAATATTTAGCAAAATACATATCAGAAGAAACTCAATTGAATAAAATTGATATTGTTTATTCATTAATAATGAGAGTACAATATAAATACATATCCAAAGGATAAATTCGTTATCCTAAGAAGGATTTTGGAATCCTCTCATTGGGAAAGCTTAAATTAGCATAGAAAACATCACTATACTTGAGAACTATTCCTAACTCCTAAATGTGCTTAGTTAACTAAGTGTAACTGGAGGTAATTCGACCTGTATCATTCATGAGGGAGTTAATTTATGGTATCTAAATATATAGGAGAAAATTTAGGAGGTTTAGTTGACTAACATTGGTCGTCGAAGCACACTATCATCCCAGAGTGATGAAATTTAGGAAAGGCACCCTAGTTAACTGATTGTACCCAAGTTAACTGAATGTAACTAATGGTAGATAATAAACTCATGGATAAGTGAACATGAGGTCCTAAAATAATGGATGAGGGTGCAATAGTGTATAATGAGGTTAAAAATGATAGGGTTTGAGGAACTAGGAATTCAACAACAAGATCTAGGTACTAGATAGGTCAAGAGTGTTGCATGGATGCATGCATGCATGCATGACTCAAGTCTAGATGACAAATATTCACCAACAATCCTCGATTCAAGGATATTTCCATAAAATCTCCTCATTTTCACCTATGTTGGTATTTAAATGCTCATCTCGTTGGGCCTGATATCGATTAGTACTATAACCATCTGAGGGATATGTATAGTGATTATTTGTGGTGGCAGTTGTAATAGTCGTGTGGGCCCTAACCTGGTCATCATTCAAATTACCTGTGTATTTTCTTTCCTATCTAATGTGTCATGTGTCCTGTGATTCCATCTACTTGCATTGGTTAACCCATTCTTGTGGACCAAATTTAGCCAATTGGCCCTCCTTCTGACTACACTTCTCAGCTTCCCCCACATTCTCTAGGTGGTCAACGACTCTTCCTCCATCATGCATGACATGGAAAAAAATCCCAACTTTGGGAAAATAACATTGGGGCTTCCATCTGCACCACCTTATATATCATCTTCCAACTTCTGGGCACCTTATATGCACGTTTACCATGTTGTAGCTTCTTCGCCATTTGTATAATGACCCTAGAGTATCCCTTAATTATGGTTGTCCCCCAACCATTTTGTGAAACCATATTCATATCATAAAGGATCCCCTCCAGTTCCATGGAATTATTTGATTCATAACCAATTTAACCATGCAATATTTACAAAATGTGGCCCTCTTGGTTTCTGATTACCCCTCCAAAACTAGCAGATTCAGGATCACCTTTAGAATCACCATAAAAAATAATTTTGAAGTAACCAGTTCAGGGAGGGGCCCAAACCTTTATTATATCCTGGAGACTCATCCTCATCTTCCCCTTGCCCATCCTTGGTCCACCTTATTCATCCTCCATTCTTTAATTATTCTCACTTCTTCATCACCCATGGCCTAATTCTTTCAATCCCACTTGGAAAATTTAACTATTTCATGAATATGTGTTACAACACTACTCCAAACAATCTAAACGTTGGACATTTTGTCTTGAAAATTCCTTTTATTTCTCTCCTTCCAAAATTCCCACATCAGGAACCCAAGAAACATAATCCATATGTAGGAAACAATTATATTCTAGAAGGATTTGATGTCCCAAGCCCTAATGGTCTGATTTTTTTTTTTGAGTTTTTAATTTGATCTCAATAATATTTTCACTCCTCTGTCCCATAACATGGAATCGAAATGGAAAGAGTCTAGGAGGTGATTCATTATTTCTTCCTCGTGGTTATACATTTGGCATACTGATGGGCCAACCATGCCTATTTTTTTAAGATTATCCTTTGTTAAAATATTGTGATACATGACAATACATATAAATGTGGCCACTTTGGACCATGGATTTGAACTCCATACCGTCTTCCAAATTTCTTCTTGTTGTATCTTTCCACTAATAGCCCAAATCTCATAGGCCTCCTTGCTACTAAAAAATTATTTAGTCAAGTATCCCCACCTCAACTTATTTGGATATTTTTGGATATTTATGCATTTATCTTGAAGGATTTCCATGATCCTAACTACCTCGGATTCCACCGAAAATATCACCTCCCACCAATCGGGAGGATTCCATTCATGGTATTCCTTAGTATATGGCCCCCCAACCCAAAATTGGTTGACCTTGACTAGACTGGGCTCCATAGCTTTGACCTGGATTTCCTAAGTATTGATATGAGTTGTAATTTTGGGAATCTATTTCCATGAGTCTTTCCAAAAATTGGCAGCATCCACAACTTGGATTTCCCAGAAGATGTGTTCTTGTATCATACTTCCGCTTCCTAGGTCTTTTCTCCAAACATGCAATCCTTGTTTGTTCTCATTAAAATAAATACTATCATTTCTTTACGAATCCTAAGTGTATTTCATATTCCATAGGTTTTCCAAAGGCTTCTCCTTATGGGTAACATAATTCCACCAAAATTTTATCCCCTAAAATCTCATTGTTATTTTTCAGATCTCGAATACCAATTCCCCCTTGGGTTTTCAGTCTACAAACCTTGTACCAAGTGATCGCACCCACTTATGTTTATCAAGGTTTTCCCCCCATAAGAATTTGTGTTGAATGATTCTTATCTCCTTAAGGGCTGCTTTGGGTGCTTCCATAGCATAAAAAAGGTAGATGGGCATCACTTGAAGTATTGTTTTGAGGAGAATCATTCTTCTAGTAAGATTGAGAGGTCTCAAGGTCCAATTAGATAAATTCCTCCTTATTCAATTCAGTAAGTCATCCTATGAAATATTTATGATAACGCCCTCAGCTAGAGGAGCACCTAAATATTTGGATGGAAGAGAGCTCCCATGGAATCCTAAGATTCTAATGATGTTTCTTTGAGAAATCCTAGAAGTGTTGAAGAAGAAAACTTGATATTTTTCACTATTGATCTCTAGACCCAAGGCCCTCAAGAAAATAGAAAGGAATTTCCACAATGCTTTGGATTCTTGGAATAAAGGGTGGCCCATGAGCATCATATCATCAACAAATCGTTGGTGTGTTTGTTTTTCATCCCCATTATAAATATTCATCCCTTTAATATCACCACTTTTCGACATGAACTTGATCATCCTATTCATTCCTTCTTCCATTAATATAAATAGGAAAGGGGATAAAGGATCCCCTTGATGAATTCCTCACATGGATTTAAAACTATTTGTGTGTGCCCCATTTAGCATGATAGATAAAAAAAGTAAAGGATATCATATTCATGATCCACACAATCCACTATTGACTGAAGCCATAGGATTTGAGCATTTCTCTCATGAATTTCCAACTTAACTTGGCATAGGCCTTGGAACTATCCAACTTGAGAAGCATTATTGGCCTCTTCGTTACCTTCAAAGAATGAATCACTTCATGAACCAAAATTACCCCATTAAGAATTTGGAATCCTTCCACAAATCCTTATTGATCTCAGGAAACCTGTGTTGAGAGGATGGGTTTAAGCATGTTCTCCATTACTTTGGTGATGATCTTATAAATAAAATTATATAGAGCTATAGTTCTAAACTTACTTGGATAATTGGGCCCTTTAGAATTCGAGACGGGAGTGAGGAAAATGGCATTGAAGGCCTGGAGAACCCCTCTGTCATGTCTAGATTATTTCGCTATTTTCCATAATTCCATCTTGATCATATCCCAAAAGTGGTGGAAGAAGTTTGTCGTGAAACCATCTGGTCCTAGGGATTTTCCATCTCTCATCCTAATTAACTGTGTCCTCAACCTCTCGTAACTCCACTGGATTTTTTTAAAGGTTTTTTTGTCCTAGGGTCATCATAGAAGGGATATGTTCAGTTATCTTTGAAATATGATCTGTTATATCAACCATGCATTCCTTCATAATGGAATCAAAATAGATTATAAACTCTTCTTCCATATCCCCCCTTGTTTCCACATATTGCCTAGTCTCCTTCTTGAGACAAGAGAGTTAGGATATTTATCTATTATGCACAATTGATTGGTGAAAAAAATGGTATTGCATTTTCCATATTGGATCCATTGGTTTCTTGATTTTTGTTTCCAAAATATTTCCTCCTCTTGTTTTCGAGCATTAAGCTACTCCAAGGTGTACGTTACCTACTACTTTAAATCTTTGTCATAACAATTTTTCATTCCTATCCTTTTTATATCTTCAAGTTGTTCCACCAGACACTTTTTGTTCTGGAATATATTTCCAAATTACCCCTTCTTCCAAGTATAAATCCTTTCTTTTAGGTCCTTTAATTTCTATTGGAATCCGTACATTTGTGTTCCCATGGGAGTCTCTAAGTCTTCCCACCATTGGTGAACTAATTATTTGAAGTCCTTGTGTTCTAGCTAGAACTGTTCAAAGCAAAAAAGTCCTCGAATTAGTGGGCAGTCCCTTCCCACGCAAGACAAATTGGTCAATGATTAGTACAAATTATAAGAAGGACATCATCTATCACATTGTCTCACCCATTTTATAATCCTTCTGAGATTTTAAAAAAAAAAAAAAAAAAAAAAAAAAAAAATTAAAAATTAAAAAAAAATGTCCATCTTGGAACCTACATGGAACTTGCCCATGTGTTTATTTTTCTGGGCGAACCACCCATTTTCAGTTTCCACGTCCACCAACCTATTCTCTTCTATGAAATACCTGAAGGCTTCATTGGTGCTCCTTATAGGATTTTCCTTCCTCCCGTTTTCTCCCCCATGGATGTGATTAGGTTGAAGTCACCTCCAATGACCCATTATTTATCTCCTATCCACCTTGTCATACAGGATATGTTTTCCAAAAAATATTCCTTTTGAGGAAATATGCTAGGGCCATACATATTAATTAGGACTCCTTTCACCGATGTACAACATATCTGGAAATCCGTAGAAAGGTAGAAACTTGTATCCAAAAAATTTGTTAAGATTTCCTCTTTTGGTCACTAAATAATTGCAAGCCCTCCCAAAATTCCTTAGGCATCAATTTGCATTACCTCAATATTCCTCCATACTCTATTCCCTATAGCCTTCATAACCTATGCTCTACACTTTGTTTCTTGCAAAAAAACTACCACTGGTTTTTCCATTCTCAATTTATTCCTTAGAATCTTAATTTTACATGGGTGACTCACCCCATGAATGTTCCATGTTATAGCCTTAATTAGGAAACCCTATTGACTTCAGAGAAGGCCACCTTGATCATAGGATACTGACCTAATTCCATGAATATGGTTCCCACCTCTATGATTCTTTGTTTATAAGTCTTTCATCCTCTCTTCTTTCCTTCTTATAGCTTCTTTCACTTACTGCCTTTCTTGGGTTCCTTGGATATTCCTAAATGTGGTAAGGCCCTTGTCTTTAGGATGGTTGCTTATATTATCTCGATATGTTTTCTTTAGACAAATTCATTCCCCTTCTTGTTGCATTCATGTTCAATCACATCGAGATCTAGTTCCGCCAAATCTATATCTTATGATTCCTTTAGTTGATCATCCTCCATTGCATCAATTTGTTCTTACTGATTCTTTGTAGGGGTTGGCGATGTTTCAGGATATGATTTATCCTTTGATTCCTTCTTATTATCCCTATTGATATCATCCATCCCTTCCCCAAACTAGTTTAGTATTTCAAACATATTTGTGTTGTTGACCTTCCTTCTCAGGGTCTACCTATTTGATGGTTGGTTAGTGGGTCTTCGCCCCTTCCTCCTTCTATTGATCACTAGGGTGAAACCCTCCCATTACCACTTCTCTCTTTCATAGCTTGGGGATCAGGTTGGGCTGGGATATTTTAGGGGAAATACCGACTCATATTCCTATACTCATGGCATTATCTAAATTGGAAATGTGGATTCTCAATCAATAGGTTGAACCTAATATTCATCCTCCCAAGTGTTGTGAGGGAAATATACCTTATGAATTGGGGTAATAGGGTCACCAACATACTGTGGATTTGACTTGAAAAGATCTATGGTTTAGAGACATATATAAGAGAATAAGAGTTAATAGGACATGCCCCTTTTTTTAGACAGTTGATCCAAGCATTAACTCTCCTCCTCAAATGCTCCTTAGCCTTTTGATATTAAACATTTGCAATAAAGATTGATATTTCCTCACACTATATCTATTGTTATATAAATAGACATGAACATATCGCAATTTCATTTGGAAATAAATAACAATATAGATCATAACTCGTAACAATAAAAGCATGTACTAAGACAAATATGGAAAGAAAACACTCTTTATTGATGAAGTCAGGAAACATTACAAAACCATGTCTGAGACAATATTATTTTTCACACCAATACTTAAGTCCTCCTTTCTCCTATCTCCAATAGATTCCTCCAACATGACCTTTCTCTCAAAATTCCTTCCCCTATCCTCTATCCCTCCCCTCTCTTTATAGTTGTTGGTGAGGAGAGGATTTGAGGCTTAGGATGGTTAGGGGAGTTAGGGAAGTTACCAATTCGAACCCAACTGCCCCTAAACTAATAGTATTTTTATTTTTAAACTTATCTTAATGAAACTCATGGGTATATATGAGGAAACATGCAAGTGACTCGCGACTTTCATGAAGGGAAGTCACGATTATGAATTTTTAGAAATAACACACGGGTTTCATATGGGCTTACCCATGAGTGACATGCGAGTTTCTATAAGAGGAATCACGAGTGCAATAAAATATCATCCAAAAAAGGGGTAATGCTGAAGGAATAAGAATGTATCTAGGATCTCATCCATATATAAGGTTAGGGTCACTTCAATCCATAGTGTCCTTTTGTGTAACAACATGCTAGAGTCATTACTCAGACGGAGAAGTGCCATTTCATGTTATAATAGGTGCCCCCTAATGTCTGAGGTCATAGGGTAGTGATGGTTTAAATATAATACAATATTTTGACTCGGAAGACTCAGAATCAAGGTTGTAGAGAAGCACCTGAAATAGACAAATAGAGGTCATTTACAAAATCATCGCTTAGGATGCCATGTTCAATAATGTGGAACACTAGCTCCTTTACAATATACATTTACATCATGTAATATGGGAAACAAGGCCACGTATGTTTTACAAAGGTGGACCAAAGACACATAAGTACAAATATAGATCTTCAATAGCTAAAAAAGGTGTCACAAGGCATCGCACAATATTCTGCAACTTAGGTTATATAGGCTATAACCCAAGATATTCATCCAAATACATAGAAACTAGTACAAATCCTACCATGTGAATACATGAGTTGAATTCAAACATGCAAGGATACCATCGGAGTGTCAGTTAGAAATTTATATTAACAACCAATGCATAGGAGTCCACCAATAGGAGCAGTGGATCCAAAGGTACTATATTTGAAACTCTAGGTCTTCTTCTGTAGGAGGTATTGAGAGGAATCCATTTTGCGAAGAGGAAGGAAATGAATCATTTAACGCGTCACATGAGTAACTGGTATACTAGATAAGGGAATATGTACATAGGATGATCTCAGAGATGAAAGTAATAGGGATCATGATGAACAGACAGAGGGTAATGATCCTTGAATAGTGAGAATGCGACATTGACAAATTCCAAGTGTATTAGGAAAAGTGGAAAAGTAATGACTCAAAGTGTTAGTTGAACTGGGAAGTGAAAAATAAGACATGAGTATCAGGAGACTCAAACTAGTGCTTTGTTCAAGGATGACTTGTTGCCAACAACTTATAATCAAAGAGTGTATTTCCTTCCTTCCTTTCTTGTTAAGTTTTAATCAATCCAAGAAATTCAATTTGAGTCTTTCTTCATTTTTGAGCAAGCTTCAATAAAAGAGAGAATAATGCTTGATATGACACTAATCCGTGGATTTTACAAGCCCGGATTAGTGTATGCTCATTGGTTTTTTCATAGTTTTGAGAGTTTGAAATCTCCAAAGAAGACTCTAGGGGGTGTTTTTTTTTGTAAATTAGTCCCCTAAGTCCGAAAAAGTCTAAAACAATACAAAGGAGACCTCTCTTAGCTTCTGAAGAACTAAGGTATAACTTTTTCTTACTTAGTCAACAAGGTCCAAAAAAGGGGTAAGCTATCACCAACCTGACGCTACTTCAAAACTAAGCATGTAGCCTTAGTTTAATGAGTGTGAAGGAAGGAAAGATCACTTAGGATGTTCCATCAATTTATGAGAATGAGACAAACAACAATAAACTCGATGTTTTATACTGAGGTTTAATGAGAATGAAAATCACATAAAGAATGTTCGGAATCTTTTTCCGGTTTTAGTCCAGAGCACAAAAAAGAGAAAAAATAGATTCCTTTTTTGTAATTTTAGTCATCCAATCTCGGAAAAGAGATAAATCTATACCTGAAGATACTCTTCTAGGTTCCGAAGAAAATAGAGTATTCCTTTTTCGTAAGTAATCCATAGGGTCCGAAAAAGCGTTAAACTTATACCTTTATGGATGGTCCTTAATTTCCTTTAACAATTCTAAAAGAATAGGTAACTCAACTATATAGTCATGTTTAAGGAATCATACCAATGCTTAAAGATAAATCCATATGTGTTGATGTAATTGTAACTTCGGAATGTATTCATCCATATTTCTTATGTATTTTAACCCGATGTTTATTTCGGAATGTATTGTAATGTATTTGAGTCATGTTACTCCCCGATGTTCCGATCGGGAAGTTTCTATAATGAGAAAGTCATGTCAATTCATTGTGCGTAACCCTTCTATTGGTCAAGGGTTAAAGTCCCCACAGTTGTGGGGCCCTTGGGTTATTAGACTATCCTAGTGAAGTTGACCCTAGATGAGTCATTGTAAGTCAGGGAAATAGTCCCCACCATTGTGTTACCCTCCTATTGGTCAGAGGAGGCAAAGTTCCCACAAGTGGTGGGGCACTAGGGTTATTAGACACTCCTAGAGATGTCGGCTC
>LPNX010629790.1:124799-140363 GCA_001517045.1 Pseudotsuga menziesii
ACATTGGGGCTAGACAAGAAGAACACTACTGCTATCGGGAGTGCATCTTACTATTTTGGGGTTTTACATCTTGTGCTGGTTATATCTTTGAGGAAGTTGCGGGGTTTTATCCATTTATGGTTTCCCCGATCAAAAAGATTGTGTTCATTGTCTCTTGTGTTTGATTGTTGTACTTGTTATTCTCTCAGTAAAGATCCTAACATAATATTAGCTCAATGTTGAAAAACTAACAATATGGTGGGAGCCTTATAACCAAGGGTAGTTTAGTTAAATATACAAAATGAGGTTTATTTCGTGTGAAAAAAAACTACAAAGGATCTCATAACCTAGAAATATGTGACATGGGTACCAGAATCGGAAAGAAGTGTTCTATCTAGGGTAACCTATGTGAGGTAGGCTCTAAACCATGGAAGAACAACGATGTTTGAAGGGTAAAAAATGGTTGCAAATCGCAGTCCATGGATAAAAAAGGAGATCCTAAGGTTCATAAGGGGATAAGGTATAAATGAAATATGAAAAAGGGAACCAAATCCTATCCTATATGCTGAGGAAATAAGCTCCAAATTCATCCATAACCTGGAAATCTAGGTAAAAAACAATAAACATTAGTCCAAATAAAATAATTTGACCAAAACTATATAAAAGTACGTAAAAAAATTGAATTTTTTACTATAAATAGTGAAAATTGGTTCAAGAAATGTTCCATTTTGTTTTTACCAAAAATAGTGAAATTTTTACCTATGACCTTCAAACAGCTCATGTGCTCAAACTGATGGAAGGATTTCCAAATGGCAAGTTGCAAGTAACTCACTTCTCCTTCATCTTTCATTTCATGCTTTCGATTTTTTAATTTCGATGCCCATTTGAGGTCTTTTGGAAAGTTATAAGGGCACTACGCAAGACTCGTGGGTATCCCATTAAAAACTCACGAGTTCACAATGTAATCACAGGTATGCAATGGGGAACCCGTGATTGACACGCGTTGCACCACTAGATAGTCATGAGTCCTATGGATTAGGTATTTTCATGAATCTAATGGTAAAAAACTTCATTTTGTGGGAAAATTTGTTCTAAAGTGGAGGAAAAGCCAACACGAAGACATGGATAAGCTAGCAATGGGGGATCCAATGACGTTAAATGCCCTAAGGAGAAGTTGGTTATTGAAATTTTACCACAGATCAAACATGCGATCTCAAGTTCAACTATGGGATATTTTGGTGCAGTTATGGGATCTCGAGCAAGGCATGTTTAACCTTCAGGGTGAGACACTAGAATTGACTGTCGAGGACATATATTTCCTCACTGAATTATCTTATAGAGGGGCACCAGTTAACTTGTGTGGAAACGGTCATGGGGGTGATCCCCTTAGCGTGCAATATTATGTGAATAGATATTGTTTGGAAGGTACACAGAAGTCAAGGACATAGGTCCTGATTTCCCAGATCACCAACTTTCAACTAAAAGTGCTTGTGAGCACTGTTGTCCGAGTGGCAGGTACATCTGCACTTCATTTAGCCACATAAACCCATATGCATATAGTATTGGAATGTCTGTGAGGTGTAGTCTTTGAATGGTGCTCGAGGCTGGTTGTAATTATGAAAAACAACTAGCAAAGTACACATAGGGGAAGAAGAAGAACTTTGAATATGCTAGCATCTTAGTAGACTTCTTCGAGAGAGAGTGCCCACTCTGATCCCCACAGTGATACTTCAGCCTTCACCTCCACGTGATCCTAGGCTCACACGGTGGGGGAATGTATTCCTTCGGCAGGGTTGTGATGAAATCCAGGGTGGATATGGTGACAAATTCTATGCATGGTGGAGTCACCGGGTGCCTACTTTAGAGCAGTTCCCTTATGTTGGCTTATATTTTCATGGAGATCATGAGATAGTTCTCCCTCTGGGGGAAGCATGGGGAGAGATTGGTGGGTTTTTTTTTCAAATTTTAAATTTTTATGATTTTTTTGTTCATAAATGTTATATACATATGTATCTTATTCGAGTCTAAGTCATCTTTTATGTTATGCAAATATTCTGCTTGTTCAGCCAAATGGGGATCCTAGGACCTATGTACGACCCGTAAATGGATTTGGGGATGAATCTATGCTTTGTATTGTAGAGGGCAAGCTGGACAGGCTTACCGATGATGTACCGACTCTGAGGATGGAGTGGATTCCCATTGTCATGTAGGAGCATGTCGTGGGTGTAACTCCATCCTGGATATAGCTACTCCAAAAGGTGTCCATGGTTGTTTTTTGTTACTGAGAGGTCATGATGGCGACAACTACAGCTGATGAGGCTAAGGATCCTCCATATATTTTAGCATGTCAAGGATTATGGTCCTATTTTTTGTATTTTTTATCTACTTATTCACTGGATCTTTGGACCAAAACTCAATGTATATGGACCTACTTTTACATACATACATACATACATACATACATACATACATACATACATACATACATACATACATACATATATATATATATATATAGACATGTGTTTCTATGTATATAAGTGTATTATTTTTACAAAGTGTGTGACAAATGTCAGTCTATAATATAGTTACAAATGCATCAGTAATTATGTTTTGATTTCTTGAAATATGCTGATATATAATATGCTCAAAATTTCTTTCGAGTAACCTAATCCTCAAAAATTGGCATAAAAGAGTAGGATGTCTCACCTAATAGACTCCATTGAGATGAGAAACCACTAACTGAGAGTCAAGTATGACTTCCAGGAAGGTGATACCATGTGATATAGCATCCCAAAGAATCTCAATAACAACATATTATTTGGCTACATTGTTAGTTGCAGGACCTAAGCAAGCGCCTAATGAGGCAACTAGTTGTCCAATGGGTGCATAAATGACTCAAGCAGCTAAAGCGAGGTTGCACGTGTGACGGATTGCGTCGTTAGTGAATCCTATGAACCACTCCAAAAAAATATGAAAGAACACCAAAATACGTAAGAAAAACTAACCATGAATGACCATTTACAAAAGTATACTACTTTAATACAAGAAAAAACATAATTCTTAAGTGTAATACTTATTCAAGTAGATCCCATTTCGAGGCTCGGGCAGCTTATTACCATCATAATCAACTAAGTCATATGCTCCCTTATTTAGGACCTTGGACACAAAATACAGGCCTAACCATAGAGATTTGAAATTCCCTTCCCCCAGGGGTTCCTAATCATGGCCATAGACCAAAACAAGCTCTCCTTCGGAGAAAAACCTAGGTTTTGATAGTCTTGTTGCATTGGCTTTTTACCCATTGCTTATGTGCTTCATTCGTTGTAAGCATATCTCTACATTGTTCATATAGATGTTCTAGATGCAACAAATGTTCCTCTATATCAGAAGTATCAGGGAGCACATGAATTGCTATCTTTAGGGATGGTATTTCACATTCCACCGATGTGACTGCTTTTACCCCATGAACGAGTTGGAAGGGTGAAAACCCCATGGAAGTATTAGCATTTGTTCGATATTCCCAAAACGCAGGATACAACATGATATGCCAGTTTGATATACTTGCATTAATAGTTCGCTTGATAATGGTTTTGAAATTTTTGTTAAAGAATTCTACAAGTGGTAAAAGGAAGACAAGTGGTCTTTTCTAAAACCTAGCATAGTAGTCAACTCTGTCATCATCTTGTTCTGAAATTGACTTCCATGGTCAGTGACAATCTACTTTGGAATGCCAAATCTCATGATGATTTGATTGAACATGAAGTACACTGTCCTCTCACCGTTGTATTTAAAGGTAGGAATTGCCTCTACCCACTTCGTAAAGTATTATACATTGACAATGATATACTTATGACCCCCAACCAAAACTAGGTTGCAAGTCACGAAATCCACCCCCCACTTAGTGAAGGGCCCTACAACAATAATGGGATAGAGAGGAGCAGGATGCCACAACATCTTTCTAGTATATTGCTGGCATGGATGACAACGTTTCATAGCTTCTACACAATCTTTAAAGATTGTAGGCCAGAAATAAATGGCACGTGATATCTTTTGGGTTGTTTCTAACTAAGATAAATGACCCCCATACTCCACCGTGAGAATCATTCAGGACAAACTCGACTTCCTCATGGGTAAGACATCAATGTAAGATGGAATCTACCCCTATTCTACACAATGTATCTCCGATTATAAGGTATTTTTTAGCATTTAATTTTAACTTTCATCGATATTCCCGTGAGAAGGTTGTGGGACACTTCAAATTCTGAAGATATACTAAAATATCTTCGTACCAAGAATTGGAGGTTGATATCAAGAAAATGTGATCATCAAGAAATGGCTCATCTTCTACCACTATGCTTTCATCACTCTAGAATTCTAAGATAAGTTTTGTGGACACTAGGGACTTTTTCAACTTGACGGACTAAAAATCTAAGTGAAAATCCTAGAGTATGACAATTCACTTATTAAACTTTCTCCTAATTATTCGTTGGGATAAGACATACTGAAATGGATTCACGTCCACAACCACAATGGTTGTCCTTAACAAGATGTAATGTCTTAGACTATGAACAGCTTAAACCATCACCAAAGCCAGCTTCTCCATGTGTGAATATCTAAGTTTAGGACCATCCAAAGCATGGTTGAGGTAGTAGATTGCATGTTCTTTAAAATTGTCATATTATTGAACTAGACTACGGCAATCATAGACTCAGATGCATCTATATAAACTATAAAGTCCTTCATGTAATATAACGGATGCAAGAGAGGAGTCGCTAATAGTTCTTTCTTTAATTCCTCGAAGGATTGTTGCGCAGATTCATCCCATAGGAATGGGTTTTCTTGTTTAAGAAAGTGCGTGAAGCCCTCAGTGATTTTGTCATAATTCACAATAAATCATCCGAGAAAGTTGGACTTTCATTGTAGACTTTGTATCTATATAATGCTTCTAGGAGTAGGAATATTAATAATCGCATCCACTTTCAATGGATCCACCCTTTTACCCTTGTTAGAGACTATGAATCCTAGGATTCTCCCCAAATCGACACAGAAGACACACTTATGTGGATTTAAGAAGATCTTATAGTGCCTAAATCTTTCAAAAATTAAATCAAGATGATCCAGTTGATCCTTATTCTTTCGAGAATGAGCTGAAATATCATCTACGTAGGGCTCGGCAATGTGCTTGATATCATGAAAAGAGAAATTTATAGCTCGTTGAAAGTTTTCTCCAACATTATTCAATCCAAATGACATATTCTTGTACGCAAATGTACCCCAGGGGAAGATAAAGGTAGTTTTATGTTGGTCCTCAGGTTTAATTTCAATCTAGTTATATCCGTAGAAACCATCCATAAACGAAAAAAATTCACTACCTGCACACACGTCAATGATATGATCTATAAACTATGTGGGGTATTTGTCCTTAAGGAAAACCTTGTTCAAATCCTTGAAGTTAGTAAAAACATGTATGGTCCCTTGTTTCCTATCAACCAGAACAAGGTTGGATACCCATTCCATGAGAGAGATAGGGTATATGAAACCATCCTTCAACAATTTTTCCACTTCATCGTTTACGGCTACCACTTTCCATGGATTCACAGGTTGAATCTTTTGTCGAACAGGTTTAACACTAGGGTAGGTTCTAATCTCATGCTATACAATGAATGGGTCAATTCCTGGAATCTACTCGTAACAATAGGAAAAGACATCATGAAACTCCTTAAATAAGGCAGTATAAACGACAATTTCTTTAGGTGAAGAATTTGCTTCAATATGAAACTTTTGCACAACGTCCGTTTTGGTGGAGATATTGATCTATATAGTATTTGAAATTTTTACCATATTCCCCTTAGAAAACACTCCTTCTTTAGGAAAATGGTTAAAAAGTTGATCAATACCTTCAATAAGTCTCACGTGAAACTCAGAGTTTCCAATCCTGCTCAGGTCTGGTAGGAAATAGGACTTGTGATGTAGGTCTTCACAAAGTTTTTTAGGTCTTATCATAGCTGCGTCCATAATGGCTTTATCATATGGTAAAACCATATCTAAGAAGTCATACAAATAGGCTGAGTTCACTACCCAAGCAGGAAAGTAGGCTTCATCTGACTCCTCTGATACGTAAGGAGTCGAAATCAAATCAGCAGTAGCATTGAATATAGCTTGGTAGGGTACTTCTTCTGCTGATAAGGAAACATCAAGATCTTCTTGTGAAGGGAGATCCCATGAGTCAGTTCTATCTAAAATTGTGCAAATTGTATTCCCTACACTCGTTGTGCCTAGGTAGTTTATAGGAGCGGGAATATCAGAAGTTCCCATCAATGATGTGTACATCCCGACTCCCAAACTCTCAATCATTGGGCACGATTGAGAAATCATAGGTATATTAGAATCTGAAGTCTCCATATGGCTCTTCTATGTATATGAAATTTGGTTGATAGTCACTAAATTTCCTTTGTGAGGGTACACGAGAACTCGGAATACGGACAATGGAATGGTGCACATAGCATAGGTACAAATCCTCCCCAAGAGTAAGTTATAACCTACAGGGGCATCAATAACTTCGATTTATACTTAGACCGTTTTCCTCACCAGTTTTATATCAAAAGAAGGAAGGATACCGTGTGGGAAGAAATACCATATGTCAAAAGTGGTTAGCGAAGTGTTAGACGAAACTAACTCAGGGGATCCCAAAAATTTCCAACATGAAATATACATTACACATGTGGATGCACCTTGATCTATTATAGTTCATCCAATGGTTTTTCCACCATAGAATACATCAATCGAAAAGGCCACATGAATAGGTACGCGTGGTTTGACATCAAATAAATTAAACTTGGCCATCAAGCTCGCATATTCCATACTATCAATGGCCTCCAAAAGTGAATCTTGTTTTGAAGGACTACTATGTAGCACTTATAAGGCTAACATCGCACAAGGATTTTGGCCCAGGTCCTCCACAACTTATTAATTGGAAGCATCCTATGCATTAGGATTGTGAAATGTCTTTGAAAACACCTTTCGGTATATTTGGCACAGGATCAACTATTTTATCGATCAAAAGTGGGGATGATGTTTCGGCGGTATGTTTTTCTTTCTACGAAGACTCAGATTCATAGTTTTTGGCTATGGTCTGCAGTAAGGTATGGGATCATACCACATTGATATATGACTAATTAGTAGAGGGAGTAGTCTGCGTTCCCCCATCATTGTTCGGATCACTAGAAGTTGTATTTTATCCTTGCGAGAACGGGTCCTTGAGGACGGTGGGTTGTTGTTTCAACAAATTATGTGCTTGATCCATTAAGGGGAATTGATAAGTCAAGTGATGCTTTTGGAAAATATTGCAAGCAAACTTTACTTTCTTCTTTTATTTCTTCCCCCCTCAGCATTATTTGTGGGTTTTTGTTTATTCTGACCTCCCTAACCCTTATTACCCTTATTATTTTTCCCAACGGGCTGCTAAGTGCCCTTTTGAGTATATTGTGCATAAAAATTTGCATTGTGAGGTGAGGGAGTGGCAGCCTTGGCTATCTCCACTGCATATTTTTTCACCGGTACTTCATGTATCTGCTTTTCCAATGATTCTACAGTCGGTGATTCAACTGAACCCACCATGCCATCACCATATGGTCTAGGATTCAGTTTTTAAAAATATGTATTGGACCTTGGAACCCCAAGTATAATCTCATACATAATCCTATACTGAGCATAAATCAATTCCATTTGTTGGTCCCTGATTATGGCTTACTCCTTTGAGGTCACTCCCAAAATTGAAACATCCTTTAGAATGTACGGCAACAGAGACTTCAAAAACCATTCCAATAAGAATTAGAGAGGAATATTAGCTTTAATGAGCCTCTTTCTTCTTCTAAACTCATGAATGTGGTCAGATATATGAGTGGCATTATTTTGCTGAAAATTTGACAAAAGTTCTGTACTGGCATCATACCTCATAGGAAGTTGAAAATAAACGGTTGTTACATCAAGAAAATTGTCATAGATGGCAGATCTGAGTTCTATATACCATTTTTTTGCAACATTAGTCATAGTTCTTTGAAAGAGACTCAGTCGAATCGAATCATCATTCAGCAAGTTAGAGGAGCACCATAATTTAAACATCGTGACATGGTCACTAGGGTCCTCTCAATTTTTTCCTTCGAACTTGGGAGTGTCAGAAGGTATTTGATAAGGACCAGTGGCCAATTTGGATCATGGCGCACAGGGTCATTCATAATTTTAGAAAGGTATGGCAATTTTAACCACGGGGACTTCACTTAGTGAACCTCTCACATAGCACGTGCGATCATGGGATATTAAATAATACCCTTAATTTTCAAAGATATTGACCCAAAATATTTTTGTTGAAACCCCCTCCCAATACTTAAAACTTCCTCCCCAACCCTTTTTATATCTTAATCCTTATAAACCACCCTACCCACCCCCACCTTAAACCCCTCATCCCCCCAATACCTACAATATATTGGTTCAATTTTTGATAATTTTAAAACCCACAATATGAACTAACATGATAGGATACTGGTCAACAAGTGAAGCCCCCGTGATTTTAACATTGCTATAAAAGGTAGTCTAGGCCCATTCAGAGATTGATATTGAGGATTTTGGGATGAGGAAGGTCCCGCATCCAAGTTCCCAAAAGGTTTGTTGGGGTTTCCCCCAACCACCGGCTATGAAGAAGTAGCAATGTTATGAAAGTAGTTCCATAAAAAGGCCAAAGGATTACTGACATGAGGTGTGTTATACAATGTTCAAATGATTCCAATTGAAGTTGGAGTCATAGATACAGGAGCAGTGATTACTCCACTAAAAAGTGGGAAACGAGATATTTTGAATGGTGTAGTCGAAACTTGAATAAAAGTTTGAAAGTTGAAACCTGGAAAATGGCTCTAGATTTCAGATGACACACCAGCATAGGAAGGTGTAGGACCTACATAAAGTGTGGATGGAGGAATGTGTCCTCCAAACCACATAAAACCTTGGACAAAGGAAGTGGAGCCACTAGGACCACTTTAAGTATTTTGAAACAAATGAGAAGATGTAACGTCCCGGTTTTGACCCCGTTTGCATGATGTATATAATGTAATTAATCATGGTGAGGAGCTAAAGGCAAAAGCCCCACCATCGATTTGGTTGTGTATGTTTCGGCAATAGGGATAGTCGTCGATGGTATATCGTGCTATTTGGCACATTATAATTCGGCATCATGTAAACACGCACATCAAATAAAACTAAAACCACAACCAGCTATGGCAGTGCAACATTGAATGAAAAGGGCATGATTCCAAAGGATAAGGGGTGGGGGATTTCAAACCTTGGTCTATGGGGGAAAAACCCATGTGTTGCCACCTTGTTTTGTTTTCCCATCTTCCTTGTCTCATCCAACCTCTTCAACCTCTTTATTGTTTTATCCAACCACCTTCTTGGGGAATGGCGGCTGGTGGTTGGGGTAGTTATTGTTTTTGGGAGTGGGGTGGCAGGACCGTTAGTCCCCTTGCTCATGCACCCACTCCATCCACGAATGCATTCACTCTTCTCTCCCACGTTTTCCAACCTTCACAGTGGTGTTCTATTCGTTCTCTCCATGGTCGAGTCTTCCTCACGTAGAGCCGAAGTATGTTCATCCATGCGCATAAGGAAGCTGTTCACGCTCACAAAGGGACGCACAGGAGGAGGTTAGTTCGTCTTCCTCATGCACCAGTCACGGATATTCTTGGCTGTGCATACAGCAAGCAGGTGAAACGGCCTCAAGGGGCCCGATTTCTGCTAGTATGTGAATGACCGTGGCTTTAATCCATGATTTTTTCCTTGCTATTGGTTTAACCCGTGATTCGGGCTTGCTGTTTGTGTAACCCACGATTTGGGTTGTTGTTGCTCTTCCACGACTGGTGGATGCTATTGAGAGTCTAATCTATGTTTCCATTTCAGACTGTACATGTGTGTTTCCTTCCCCCCCCCTGTTTGGGACTATGTCCTTCCTTTATGCACAGGCTATGAGTTTGTCCTCTTTCCCCATTTCCGATCTGTGTAGTTTCTTCAGTGACTGCATAGAGTAATTATGTGTTAGGGATGGTTGGATGTGGGTTGGCTATTTATTGCCACATCTGTTGGATGAGTTTCCCATGGCTATGTTGGGAATGCTATTATTATCCTTTGTGGACTGTGTATAGCTACCATTGTCTTCATTGTGAGTTTGTGGTGATTGCTACATCCGTTGGCTGAGTTTACCACGGTTATGCTGGGAGTTATGTTTCTTATCCACTGTGGGCTGTGGATTGTTGCCATTGTTTGCATTGTGAAGTTGGGTTGCTAAAGTACCCTGGTTTGGGTGTTACTGTTGAGTTGTCTTCGCCACGCTAGGGCCATGAACAACTCTGTGTTTCCTTGTGGGCTTGAACTATGGTTCACCTTTGGTTTGGGACTGTTCCCGGTTGTCTTGCCTTCATCACAGAGCAGTGAACCTCTTGTTTTGCTGCGGGTATGCAGTGGTTGGTCTTCGGACTGTGCTGGCCTGGCCCATTGTTGAAGGCCTGGTAAACCCAGCGGTGTTGGTTTGACTGATTGTGTCCCTTGGCGATGTGTAAGCCTGCAATGACCCTTATCCTAGAGGAATCATGCCCAGCTCGGGGGTGGTAGCGTTGCTGAGATATTGATGAGCACGTTGGCCTATGGTTGGGTGGAACGTTGCAGCGACATAGCTGGTTGCGGGGTGAAATATTCATTGAAAGATAAGTGCTGTTGGTTACATTATCTCTGCAATTTAATCTATTGTTTTACGAATTATGATGAAAATGTGAATGCTGGAATGTATGTGTGTTGCTTCCGCTAATTATTGAGTAACTCTGTATGAATGAAGAATTATGCATATGTGCATCCTATTATGGATCATGTTAACTTTCTTATTTTCAGCGTTGATGATTTGTACATGTTCATGTGGATGTTTTCCCGTATGCTTCGGTGATGGTCGCGTCCTCTTCGTCGGTCTGAGGGATGGGGATGTGACAGAGTGGTATCAGAGCTCATGTTGCAGCATGGGCCTGCATGAGCCATGAAGGATGTAGTGACAGAGGCAAGACCTCATTCTGCCTAGCAGAAATCAGACTGGAAAAATCAAAGAAATGGTCTAAGTGTTGAACAGTCGGGCCACTAGCGGAAAGACTTCCGCTGTAGCGGAAGAGATAGTGGGAAGGAAATCCGTTGTAGCGGAAGCATTAGGCGGAATTCTATCTGATGGAACGGTTTGAAGAAAATCAGAAAATTTTTCTAAGCGATTTGGCATCTGTTGGAAGGAATTAGTGTTTGGTGTGTCGCCGTTGCGGAAGTCAAAGGCACTAGCCTTCCAAAGTGCAAAGACTGTCGACGCCCGAAGTTAAAATTTCTTTAAGAAAAGAGCAGCCAATCGGAAGAGAAAATGGTTTGTGCACCGCCATTGCAGAAGCCAAAGCACTAAAGCTTCCGACCAGAAATGCCGTCGAAGCCGAAAAGTTTAAAATTGTTCTAAGTGTCGATCGGAAGAAGTTAGAATTTGGCTTGCCGCCGTTGCGGAAGCCAAAGTCACAAGGCTTCCGATGTGGGAAGGCAGCCAACACCGTGAGGAAGTTAAATTTTTTGAAGCGATCTGGCATCGATCGAAAGAAGAAAGTGTTCTTTGAGCCGCCGTTGCGGAAGCGAAAACGTTAAGTCTTCCGATGAGAAAGACTGCCAACACCGATCGGAAGAAGAAAGTGTTTTATGAGCCGCCGTTGCGGAAGCCAAAGCGTTAAGTCTTCCAACGAGAGAGACCGCTGAAACGTCGGAATGATTAGTGGTTCCAAGAGCCGCCGTTGCGGAAGAAATAGTGGAAGCGAGAGCCAATTCTACGGAAGAGTAATTGGGGAAGAGACCCGATTGAACAAAGGAAAATTCAGTTGTTTTTCAGAGGAATTTTCAGTGGATTTTCGTGGGCTGAGAAGGAGAAAAGTGGTAGCGATCTTATGCGCCAGATTGCGCGAAAACCAATGATTTACAAAAAAACAAAAAAAAAACGAGGGCGCTGCCCTCGACCCGCCCTACAGTGGCGGCCACAAGGAGGCAAGCCCCCTTGACCCCCGTCGTCCCCTGAGACAGTCGTCCTTGTGAAAAGAAAATTCTATGTTTTGGGAAAATTAGTTAAACCCAAAATTCATGAAAGATGAATGGTGCATCGGAAATGAGGTGGCTGAAGTTAGCATTCTGGACCAAAATTCAGTGTGTGTTTTGCCTGAGATTTGGTAAAAGTCTTCACTCTTAGAAGTGGTGTGGTTTTCACATCCGAGGTCAAAATGAAGCATGTGGATAGGCGTTGGAAATATTATCCAGTGGGGAACAAGGGTAAGACACCAGAATCCGAGCATGAAGCAGCAAAGTGCTAATGATGGCCGCTACTGTCAAATGGACAAATCTAGACAATTGCATGCCCAGAGGTAGCAAGGACTATGACGGCTAATCAGTTGTTGCATGAAAGAGTAGTTCCATGCCAGGATGAAAGACTTGAAAAGGGAATTTTCCTTAAAAACCCTGTCTTGCTAACTATTTTGCGTTTCCTGAGTTTTATGAATGAAATGCATGAGGATATGCATTACATGCATAGGATATTACATGTTGGTAAGAGTATTGAAAATTATATGTTTTGTATGAACCACTAATTATAATCATTGCTTTGATGTTGGCATTAGTGGGAAAACCAATGATGACATGGACCTGGATGAATTTGCTGATGCTGACATATGTGACCAGCAACCCTATGAAGAAAGGGATAAGGAAACAACCTCCATAAATAAAAGTTGGTGAGAAAATTCTGCAATCTCCTGCAAAGGACCAACCAAATTGGTCATGTCAAGGGTGTAAGTAGAACCCATGAAGGTAAGAGTTTGATTATGACAAATTCCATGGGGTGGTAAAGGTAAGAGACCTCATACCATGTGTATATTTGAATGATATACTACGTTCATATAGAAAGGTGTCATGCCTATATATGTTGATTGAGCTTAGTAGCCCAAGGAAAGAAGTACTAATGATCTTGATTATAATAATGCATCCTATATGAGGTAGTCATGGTTAGGCCATGGTATGGTTGAATGCATAATCAATGCAAGGTAGCGTTGAATGGACATGCATTAAGAATATTTTATGAATCTTGTAGTATGAAGGGTGTGAGTGACTAATTGCATAAGCATAGGTGCAAATTTTGTGGTGCATTGCATGAATGCATTGAGATGAGTGCATGTGATATCATGAATGACTAATGACCGAGATGATGAATTGATGACATTTCAGGAACCATTTCAAAGGTTGGTATGAATGCACGATAGTCATGATCAATTGGCTACCAGAAATGCTCTATGGAAGAGCAAGGTGGTATGAATGATACGCTTGTGAAGTAAGGAGTATCTAAACATTTCATTTAATTGCATGAATGACATGACTATACCTTGCAATTTTAGTATGATGATGATTGCAGGAATTAAATGAGTTTTGGTAATGTTGATGTGACTAACCGCTGGAAGTATTCGAATTTTATAAATTCTGAAAATGCTTCAGTAATGGTTGTAGCAATGAAAAGGTTATATGCATCCAGACTTACCAAGTGTTTGGTTGATTGAAGCTCATGTTTCAGGTAGATTATTTTGAGCATGGAAGTGAGAGGTAAGACCCTGACTAATGCCACAATCTACCATATGGTATGCATAATAGGTTGTTAAATTCAAATTGTGAATTTCGGATTTAAGAAACTGCTGACAACTACTAGCCACTATTGGCTTGCATAAGGTTGTGTTTGGTTGATTGAAGCTCAGGTTTCAGGTAGATTATTTTGAGCATAGCAGTGAGAGGTAAGGCCCTGACCAATGCCAGAATCTACCATGTAAAAGAGCCAAACTTTATGAGAAGAGTTTCATGGTTGTGAAAATAGTTGGTTGTTTGAATTGTGAATTTCGGATTTAAGAATTGCTGACGACTACTAATCATTGTTGGCTTGTATGAGATTGTGTCAGGAGGGATGCATGGTAAGTGGGTATTCATGTTATGATAGTAAGCATAAAATTATAATGGGCATAGTAGTGCTGCTTACAAGAGACCCATGATTGAGCAAGTCAATTTCTGTAGTAGATAGAATTGCAATATCTTATTGAATTTGATTGCTAATGTCATTGCTTGGTTATGGAATGATCAATTTGGATTGTAGTATCAGGTAATGATTGAATGTTTGGATATTTGATGAATGTGTCAGGGGTACACACTGCAGGAAGACCATGTGTGATGGCCTGCAGAAGCCAAACTTCAGGGGAAGGTTTTCCCTTGGAAATGGGTTTCGGGTGAAATGCCATTGGACATTTTGAAAATGTCTCATCTGCACTGCATGTTTGGTAATAACATGAGTGAGATGGTATGGGTTATGTCGGTAAGACATGTGTGAATGTGAAATGTAAAAAGGAGTTGGGAAGGAAAACCGAGGGACTGTTAACTCTGAGAAGGAGCCCCCATTCCTCCTTGACAAAGGCATACTGTGTCGGCAAAGGGATAAGTGTTCTGTGACCCTTGCTATGAATATGCATGTTAAATGATTAAAATTCCATATGCAGAACATTTTTTGATTTTATATCCATTATGACCGATTGCTTGAGTATGAATAGGGCCTACACGGCACACACCGGAAGAGAGTGCACACTTTTCCGATGTTGAGTCATGAAAGGGTTTTCAATATTGATTACACTCTAAGGAGTGGATGCACTTCTGGTGTCTCAATACTTGATAGTGAATGATGAGAAATGTGATTACAGTTTTTGAGCAATAACACTCATGAGTTTATTTGTATTGCTTGTGTTGCTTGTGTTGATAGACTAAAGGTAAAGGTAAACGGTTGCAAAGTAAGGGTTAATGTTGATATAAGTGTATGTTGATATAAGTGTATTGGTGATATAAGTGTACTGTTGGTATAAGTGTATGTGTTATTACTGACATGAGTGTATGTTGGGCTGTGATATGCCCGGGGATCCATAGTAGATCCTAGACCTGGAAATGGTCACGGTAAGGTTCCAAGCCCAGTTGACATGAGAATGTACTGGCTGGACATTAAATATTTGATGTTGTGGAGCAGTCGGTGCGCTAACCTAACATCTAAGTCCATAGGTGATCCCAAGGCTTGCAAAGCAAAGCAGGATCCTATGGACGAACGAGGAAACGCACAATACAGATAAGTATTGGATTATTTTGCTTATGAATATACATGTGTATATGATTTGGTTATGATGTTTTAAGCTCTTGTTCTAGAGATAAAACTAATGAGAATAAACTAAACATGTGAATTTATTCAATGTTGGATATAGGTGTCGCTGGAAGCGAGGAATATGAGAGCATCCTAAGGGTGCATGTGGACATGTGACTATCCTGGAGAGCTCGGAATGAGCGGTAATGAAAAAGGTGCTAGTGAGACTGTGAGGTTCCTAGCAGCCGAGACTAACCATGTGGAGAGACTCCATGGTTTAGAGGTCTGGAATAGACCAAAGACACTAAGTGTCATGACCAAGAAGGATTGGTCCAGCATTCACG
>LPNX010629790.1:141658-154305 GCA_001517045.1 Pseudotsuga menziesii
TGTAGAAGGAGCAATTCGACGAAGTCAAATTGAACGAAGACCGACTTAGTCGATCAGCCGACTAAGTTGATGGGCCAACTTAGTCGATCATCCGACTAAGTCGGTCGGCCGACTAACTAGAAAGATTAGTCGGCTAACTAACAATTGTGTCGGTTCATCGAACCGATAGGTAGTTATTTTGTAACTGTTTGTAAACTTGTATATATTAGGCTGTTGAGCCAAGCAAGAACTCAGTTCAGTTCTCTGCCTTGTATGAACTCATTACAATAATATAATATATTTTCCTATCTGTTCTTGTCTCTTGTATCTGATTTATAGTTATGTATGTTTAGTATGTATTATTGGTAACCTTATGTGATCTGTGAGATTACAACATTGGTTCCATTGCCGGTAGTACATGTCTAAAATATATGCTCACATATGATACCAGAGCAGGAGATCAAGGACTGGTGGGACCGTAAAGTTGCGAACTACTTGCAAAATTACGCAAGATGAAACAGATTAACAGCCGCTGAAGCTAGAGCCAAATTTTTCACAGAGACACATGAAAAATTCGTCGAGTCTATGCCACAACTGTTGAAGCAGCTTCTGGATGAGAAGACCAGACGCGACTAAAGAACAGCAGTTGCAAGATAAACTGTTCTGAGGGGGACGAACAAATCTGTCGGAGTGGTTTAAGAAAATCGTCGACGACTTCTGTGAGGAGTAAGTAGTTGAAGACAGAACGTCGGTAGAAACTGTCAAAGAAAAATTCTACACAGATTTCATCGAACAATTATTGTGCTCCTTCCTGACCTTGCTGTTCAAATTCTTGATAGAGAATGGAGCAGGCCACATTGTCAAACCTAGACCACCACTGTGCGAACAGCCACCAAACACCAACTGGGTGGAAAAGCAGAGGAAGTGGGAATACTTCCTGAGCAAGTGATTTGAACTATCTAGGCTTTCTAAAAAGCATCGGGTAGGCTATGGGGGGGTAGCTGGTCTTTTGTAGGAGGTAGAGTATAGTGGATCCTAGTCAACCTCAGGAGGATAGATGTCACCAGTGATGAAAAGTCAACCGTAGAAGACTTGAAGAAAATAGTACTGTACGGAAGTATGTTGGACATTCAGAAACAAGAAAGGGATGAAAGACAACAGAGAAGGGAAGCAAGACGCGAAATATCCGACAGGCTACGCAGAAAACAAAACCCTAGGGAGACCGACCGTGAAGAGAATCCGCTAGAGTCGGGTCATGACCGACAGGAAGAGGGCGTAGAACAAGAGGTGTCCCCTACGGAGGAAGAAGTATGGATAGAGCAGCCAGAAGCTCTCCAATTAACTGCTCCCAGTGAAGGCACGACCCTTTCCCCATTAAATCCACATACCAGAATACAGACTATTGTCAAAGATGACCTCCGACTAAGAGCTGGTGACTATAGTATCTGGAGTCGACTAAGGCGACGATACTTACGTCGGATGACATCTTGTCATATGCCGACCATTGGAAGGGAACTGGGTGACAATTCAAGCAGCACCCTCCCTCTGAAGTATACACTTGCTCTTACCGACACATGAAGGAGCACCCCCCCCCCCCCACCAAGTACAGCTTTTGAAGGAATTGAACACGCAGCCCTGCGCACACAAATTTTCAGTGGACCATCGACAGTAGAAATCCACAACAACCCATTGTACGTCGAAGACGAATCGACCACCGACGGAGGCACAAGTTTCGTCGACCAAAATTACGCAAGAGCGACTACATCAACAATCCCACCACTTTCACCACAACCCACACCTCCGACCCCGCCAACTTCTAAGAGCAGTGAAAGTGATTCAGACATGGGTCACGGATCAGCTCACATTCCTCTCTACGAGGGGGATGAAGACCCTAGACGACATTGGTTCATCTGCGAGTCGACCTGGGAAGCAAAACAGGTGACGGTTGAAGACCGACAGATGGCTCAGTTCGTAGGAGCCTTATGAAAAAGGGCCTTGACCTAGTACATGACATTTTCAGAAAGGCAACCCAGAGAAACGAAAGCTGAGATTAAAGCACAGTTCTTATCCTTTTTCAATACCCCGAATGCTAAGCACCTGGCCGCCAAAAAGCTCAAGACAACGCAGCAAAAGCCAGGGGAGACAGTCCACGACTACGACAAACGCTGGAAGGACCTATTAAGCCAATTAGATTATGTTATTGATGAGCAACTACTAATTCAATGGTTCCTTGCAGGATTATCACAAAAAGTACGTCGACACATCAGTCTGGAAACGTTCAAGACATATGAAGATGCGCTGACCAAAGATCTGCAGGTGGAAATGGACGAAGATATACTTGCGTATTCGACGGACCATAGGATAGAAGAACAGCTTGAGAATGTGTAGAATTTTTTGAAAGAACTGACCCTCAAAAATCAAGAAATCTGGTGTACTAAATGTTCGACGACCGTACACTCGAAAGATAATTGTCGACACGAATACAGTCGACAAGACATCTATTTTGTGCAAACTAAAGTATTCTGCAACATTTTCCAGGAGAACGGAGATCATTCTATGAAAGAATGTCTGTTTAACATGAAGAATGCAAAAGCTTCCTGGTGCGCCATCTGTGAGACAAAAAGTCACAATACGGCCGACTGTCAATTAAACCTGAAAAACAGACAGAACTATTAGGCGGTCTACCAGATGAATGCAGTGACACAAAGCAATGAGCAAAATAATACCAATGACCAGAATGGGCAATGATACGAAGGCTGACGATATGAGTGCCGGTACGACAATCGACGACAAGGGTTTGGAGGAAGAGGTCGATTCATCGGGAATCGCGACATACGACCGTGTCGATCTACCCAGTGCTTCAACTGCTATAAAGAAGGGCACCGATGCGCAGACTATCCATACAAGGACAGAACTGACCTTAAATTCTGTACACATTGTGGAGTAGGCGATCACTCTCTGGAGGATTGTCCTACCATGTTAGAAAAAATCAATAATAAGAAAAATGTTAATGTCTTGTCTTGTGTACAAAAGCATGATGTATTAACTACTAAAAATATGCATATTGTCACTCGCCAAGGCACAAAAACAGGGCCTGATAACCCCCAAATTAGTAAAATTAAAAGCACAAATGGTTATCTATATCCTCTAAAGGAAAAACAAACCTATCAAGAAGCCACCCACGTATTTCAATACATTGCACAGCAAGAAGACATTATTACCAGTTGACTTAGCACAACACAGCAATTAACTCGTCTCATCCAAACAGACAAATCCGTAGCCCAGTTCATTGATTTATTACACGAAATAAAAAGCACTAACTTTGGAAAACAAACTAAGAACATTTTCAGCCTAAATCAAAAAGACAAAAACGATGTCGACCCACTTGTCGACCTGGAAATCGAAGGTTATCACGTCCGACAAGTGGTACTCGATTTCGGGTCTCAGGTAAATATCATGACCAGGGATACATGGGAAAAGATGGGCCGACCTCAACTCTATGAGTCAGGAATTTACCTAAAACTCGCCGACCAAGGCCTCATTGAACCCATTGGGGTTTGGAAAGATGTCGACACGACCATCAAAGGAATCTCGACTAAGGTTGATCTTGAAATCATCAACCCAAAAGAAGGATCTAGCTCCTTCCCAGCACTAGTTGGTCAACTTTGGGGACGAAAGATGAAAGCCTCCATATCCTTAGAAAAAGAACGAATTAAGTTAAAATGAAATGGTCAAAAATTCATTGTACCCATTAATCCTTCCCAAGGAGAACCTTGGACCGAACCGATTGATGAGAAATTCAATATCAGACAGCTTTACCGGATCCATAACAATACGGACTATACCGAGCCAAACATCTATGGGGAGATTCACTTAGGTAACCAGGACTCAATTGGTTATAATTCAGATGTTGAATTATATGACTGGGAAATGGAAAATTATGAAACACAAGCAAGAGGGTGCTGGAATATACAAAAAGTACAGAAAAAACCCACCCAACAGTGCTTCATTGTATCAATTATCCCCAAAGTCTTTGAAAAAAAATCAGGGAACGACCTACATTACAGCCAACCAACTTACATAATACCCAACTGCCTAGGTATAAGGAAAGAGAATCCCCAGTCATGCATCTTGAACAAGTATCTAAAAATATTGGAGAACATGGCAGACTTCAAAGCTTAGTGGAAACATTTACAGGTCAAGTAGCTAGATGGTGGAACACCCATCAAACAAAATTGTAGACTTGGACAACTACTTCAACTTTCTTTGTCAAACTATTTGGTGGGAAAAAGTTAACCCAGGAAGCTCAAATCCCTATCTTTGTCCAAGGCCAAGACCCAGAAGAACACATCAAGCTTTGTGAAAAGGAATGGAGACGGCTTGGATACAAAGATGAGCGAGCCTGGCCACATTTGTTCCCTTCAACCCTAGCCGACTTGCCTAATAAATGGTATAAGATGGAGGAAGCTAGAGGAGAAACATTCTTTTGGCATGAACTTAAAGAAAATTTTATTAAGGACTTGTAGTTCATACCTCAAAATGAAAAATTGGCTGGGACAGCACACCAAATCAAACAGTTTCTTCAACCGCCAGAAAAACAACCCGTCCAAGACCATCGACAAATCAAGGACTGTAACAAGATACAAGCTGAATCAAAATCACAGTCGACACGTTTACACTTAGAAAATGAACACATAGAAGGTAAGAGCTTTATATGGAAGACTTCCCACATTGAAACAACCAAACCGATCTACTCAATCCTGAAAGTCGAGACCACCGACAAACCAGACCTTGACCGAATGACTGCAGCCGACTTTCCGGCTACATTCTCATAGTTCAAAGAAGGAAGTCGGTTGATCAATGAAGCTAAAGCACCAGAGTGGCTGGATGCCAAAGTGAAAACTAAGGAGGTCGACATTTCAAACGACGACCGTCCAAAAATAGCTAAGATTGGTGACTACTGGAACGAACACCAAACCACCGAAATCATAAACTTACTTAGAGAATTCCAAGATGTCTTTGCAAGGGACTACAAAGACTTAAAAGGGTTAGTACAGGAAATGGGAGAAATGAAAATAGATACTAAACATGATGTCCGACCTGTCAAGAAACGACCCTAAAAACTAGCTCATAAGTATAAGGAGATAGTTAAGAAGGAAATAGACAACATGTTAGCAGCAGGGATCATTTACCCTATCAACCAGTCGGAATGAGCAAGTCCCATGGTCATACATCCCAAGAAACATGACCCGACCAGGTTAAGAATTTGTGTCGACTTTAGGGAGCTCAACAAAGTCACACTCACAGATCCATTCCCCACCCCCTATGCTGATGAAATCCTGAATGAAGTTGCAGGCCATGAATGTTATTCATTTACAGATGGATTTTCAGGATATAATCAAGTACCCATAGAAAAAGAGGATCAAAAGAAAACAACATTTGTCTGTGAATTTGGCTCTTTTGCTTACAGAGTTATGCCTTTTGGGCTAAATAATGCACCTGCAGTGTTTTCTCGAATTGTTTTCAAGACCTTCCAATAATATATCTATAAGACCATGGCAGTATACTTCGACGATTGGACTATATACTCCACCTTAAAAGATCACTGCACATGGCTCCAACTTATGCTGGAGAGATGTCGACAGATTCAAATCTCCCTGAATATTAAGAAGTGTATCTTTATGACCCCTATAGGAATACTCTTAGGGCATATTTTCTGTAAAGATGGTATCAAGGTCGACTTTGCAAAAATTAAAATCATCCTCGACCTGAAACCCCCGATAAACCCTAAACAGGTCAGAGTGTTACTTGGACATACAGGATATTATCGAAAGTTCATCAGACACTATTCAGACATGACCTACCCTCTAGAAGAATTACTAAAGGAAGATCTAGAATTTAAGTGGACAGAAGAATCCCAGATCTCCTTCGACAAATTGAAATGAAAACTGGTCAAAGCCCCCATACTCAAATTTCCAAACTGGTCAACCAAATTTCATGTGCATATCGATGCATCAGGAATTGCAATTGGAGAAATATTGACTCAACCAGGGGACGATGGGATGGATTACCCTATAGTATACAGCAGTCAAAAATTAAATAAGGCTGAGAGGAAGTATTCGACCACTGAAAGAGAATCCCTAGGTATGGTCTTTGCACTGCAAAAGTATCGACATTACCTATTAGCCAACCCTTTCATATTTTATACCAACCATCAAGCTTTGAAGTACCTTGTTAATAAACCCCTTCATCATGGAATAATTTTTCGATGGCTACTTCTTTTTCAAGAATTTGAGTTTGAAGTAGTGGTCCGACCAGGAAAGCTAAATGTCGGACCCGACCACCTATCATGTATAGACACAGGGGAGGAACCGACTGGAATCAACGATGACTTGTCGGATGCACATATATTCCCCATAGAAGCAGTACCTGAAGAACTAGAAGAAATAGCTCAGTTCTTAGAGACAGGTCAGGCACCCGAAGGTCTGAACACCAAGAAGAAACAAATCTTATCTATGAAAGCCGCACCCTACAGCCTCATCAATGGATTTTTGTACAAAATGGGGTTAGATGACATTCTCAGACATTGTGTACTCGACCATGAGAGAGAACAAATCATGCATGAAGCATACTATGGACCTGCAGGTGGACATTTTCAAGCAGATACAACTGCAAGAAAAATCCAACAGTCGGGCTTATGGTGGCCGACAATCCACAAAGATTGCAAAAAATTTATTGGTCGATGCAACAGATGTCAATGACTTGGTCGACCTCTACTGAGCACAGAAATTCCCTTGATATCTATAAACCCTAGTCTCACATTTGAAATTTGGGCTCTAGCCTTCATAGGACCATTTCCTATCCCAGCCAAACGATCAGGTGCAAGATATATTATCACGGCAGTGGAATATGTCACTAAACGGGCAGAAGTTGAACCCGTCGATACATGTTCGAGCGAGGTAGCTGCTAAGTTCATCTATGAAAACATTATCACTAGATTTGGATGGCCACTGACATTGATCAGCGACCAAGGATCACACTTCATCAACAAAACCATCAAAAATTTGACCGACCAATTTCACATCGACCACCGACGAAGCACTGCATATCATCCTCAGTCGAACGGCACGATTGAAGCTTTCAACAAAACATTGACACAAGGGTTAACCAAAATATGCAGCACCGACAAAGATGACTGGGATGAGAAAATCCCTGCAGTTCTCTAGGCATATAGGACAGCATATAAGCGGTCAACCGATCAAACCCCCTTCTGACTAGTCTACGGGCAAGAAGCACTCATCCCCCTACATTTCTGACAGCAAACACCCCTCATTGCACAGCTATTACATGTCGATGTCGAACATGCAAGAAAGGACCGACTATTTCAACTTAGTAAGCTAGAAAAACATAGAATCATGGCTATCCAGCATCAGGAAATTCACAAACAACAACAGAAAGCATGGCACGACCGTAACATCAAAAACAAAAACCTGTCGGTCGGCGACCTTGCTTTACTTTATAATAGTCGAGTCAAAGGAAAACCCAAGAAATTACACACAGAATGGATGGGACCTTACGTTGTCGAAGAAATACATCCCAACGGTTCAGTCCGACTAAAGACATTATAGGGCCTAGTATTTCGGAAGCTCGTTAATGGATCCCGACTTAAATGTTACATAAAAAATAAAATAAAAATAAAAAAACGACCTAACTGTCAATAAAAACCCATAAAATGATAGAAAAATTCCAAAACAAAATAATACATCCAACACAACAAGCCATGACAGCAACTCACTACTTCGACAACCGACATTACCACCATCGACCATCTTCATCGACCAGTCAGGCCGACCATTTTCACCTACGTCACCGACCATCGACTTCAAAAGTCCCATCACGCATTGATGGCCTCGAGCGCTGAAACAAATCCTCCATTAAGTTGCACTCAATTATTGCAGCTGGACTGTCAAGTCCACCATTAATACACCCATTTTGACACTCAACCACACCCACGCCTATAAATAATGGACAGTCGAAGGTTCATTCCCCACACCAATTACCCTCAGAGCCCCCGCAATATCAGTCTACCAAAGACCAAGAACCCTGTCAAAACCTCGACCATTCCGATGCAATGGCACCCAAACTAACCAGAGCCGCGACCAAGGAAAAGGAGCTGCAAGCGGAGGACACCCCCTTGATCAGTCGCTTAAAGAACATCAAAAACGCAAAGGTACAGGAGGGCCCATTCCAGAAACTCTGGATAGAGATCCAAGAGTGGGCCTATGTCGACAACAGAATGACCCAGGCCGCTGAGAAAATTCAGAAGAGCACCATCTTCAACTACCCTAATGCACCACTGATGGCAAGCTTCGATGGGATGAAAGAAGCAGCTGTTAAATTCATTATCAGTCGTTACCACAACGGTTGATTCTACTTCCACCAGCTGATTGACATCACCGGGGATGTTATCTCCAAGCTTACGGGTCTGTCCAATCAAGGCATCCCTGTACCTATTGGGATCAAAGACGGGTTAGTCCAAGAACTTACAGGCTCACCGTCGGGAAATAATTCCAAAGGATTGATGATCGGACAGATTGTGACAAGGACGCCACAAATCATGGCTAAAATCATAGCAATCACCCTTACATTGGCAGGTCGAGGCAGCGACCTTAAACTGGAGATGCTGGAGGCTGTCGACACAATCGCGACCGATGGTCGGATCTACCGATGGGGATATTATGTTGCCGACATGATCAAAACCATCTGCGAACGCTGTCAAGAGACGGGAGGTATCATCAAATTCCCATCCCTTATTCTCTGGATTGTTATGTACCATATCTATCAAGAAGGCAGTCCAGTTTTCCAGGAGCCGACCAAGTTCGAAATGCACCGCTTTAAACCCTTTTCACAAAAAGGAACCCTGCATGAGCTGGCACAGGGGAAAGTCTTCTTGGAAAACTGGTTCCAGCAGTTGAAGGTTCGCACGACGAGGTGGAGGGTTCCCCAGAACATCCAACGAAATCTCCATGTTGAGTCTCATATACAGTTAGAACTTGATCATACATCAGTATGGTACATGCGATGTCAGGACCCCAAAGCCCAGGACCTCGACCACTATCCAATGGTCAACCATATTTTCTGCGAGTTGACCCGAAAAGCGTAGACAAAGATACCAATTCCAGAGGCTACCAAATAGGTTAACTTCTCCATCATAGAGCCACTCACCGACCAGGAAAAAGAAGAAGACTACGAGCTCAACTTATACATCAGCACATTTGTGTCAGAGGATACCCAGGCCATGCCCACTAGTCGTGTACACATCACTGTCAAACCTCCGACTGCAAAGGTAGTCGACCCCCAGCCGACATAACAACAACAACCAACAATACAACCACAACAACAGACAACCCCTCCGGCTCCAGCAACCGTCGACCCCACTCAAGAACCGATAGGTGAAGTCGAAGGCAACGACCCGGAATATGCTTTATCCAGAAGCATCATTAAGAAGCTGGCTAAGGAGATAGCTATCGCCAGGAAAAGAATCAAGGCCCAAAAACTACAACAAGGTAAGGGTAAGTGCAAGCTTATTATGGATGACTCATCCGACGATGAGGAGGAACTAGCAGCCGCGGCCATCGACGTTGTCGAGGATGCCCGTGCAAATAAAGTATCAGTTGAAATTCAGTTTCAACGGTATCTGGATGCAGGAGCCCCAGAGGGTCGGCCAAAGAAAGCAAAAACGGCACCGACACCTGAAAATGTGGTCGACCTGGTGTCGACTCCTCCCCCCCCATCCCCGACAACCATAGTCGAGGAGCAAGCACCAGTACAGCAGGCAGACAGTCCCCATGATGAATATCAAAGCGCCATCCCAGAGGCACTCAAATCCAAGGTCGACCAGGACGCTGAGCTTAAATATTTCTTCGCGACACTTCCTGTACTGTTTAAGTCGGCCCAAAAAATACAAACAAAATCTCCTCTCTATGCAAGCAAAAATCCCTATGCAACTGTTACGACGACATTTACCTGAGACCAACAAGGTGATGTAATAGGAGAATCAAAGTCTATCACGGAGCCAATCAGCCCCGACGACCTACCCACTACACCACCGGAAGACGATATTTCTTCCGACCAAAGCTCACAACACACCTCGGCCAATCCCTCGACCCCTGTCCATACCCCCACTCCATCACCAACACCTCCATCATCAAAACCTCCCTCACCACCACCACCGCCGTCAAACCACCCAACACCGCCAGAAGCATAGCCAAACCCTTCACAACCACCGTCATCTTCACCATCGGAAGTGGTCAGACCAACCCCCCAACCAGAAAAACCCTCGACCTCCATTCCACCAACCACAGACCCAACCTCAACTGCTGCAGATACCCAAGCACAATAGACAGACAAATAGAAGAAAAATAAAGAGCATCATAGAACATTCGGTCTCTGGATTAGCCTAAGGGATGCAAGTTCCTTGGACAACACAGAGGTCGGCCAACTCCTTAAAACTGTGGCCAAAGAGTCAAAGAAAATGACAGATCGAAAAAATAAAGAGCTTGTAGCCAAAAAATGCAGAAGAAGTCGAGTTTCTCGGCAGATGCACAGCTCTAGCACAGACCATGATACCAGGCCCTATCGAATTCGACACAGATCGACCACTTGAAAGAGCATATCAGCTCTTCGAGACGATGGTATCGACCGTCCAGACCCGGATGCAAGAGACTAAGGAAGAACAAAAGGAGGAGACTGTTCGACTGCTCCTGGCCCAGCACACTGCATTCTCGGAGGCATACAAGGTTCTACAGGATCATATGGAAGAATCAGTTGTCACTGAGGAAGTATTATGAGACTGGCCTAATCACTATGGGCAGGTCTATCAGCAGACAAGGCAGGCGCGACAGGGAATTCAGGCTTTGGAGGGTCGAAAGTCAACAAAGGCAGAACTGAGGCAGACCATTGAAGAACAAATTGTGATGGAGACCAACAAACTGTAGAATCTAGAATGAGAGGCACATCAGTGGGTTCAACAAGCCCTTCCCAACTTAGAGAAAGTCGACATCATCTGCCCACAGATGAAACGACTCATCAATGCTGCAGAAGAGCAAAACCAATTGTTGGGTCCCAACATGGAGAATATCGCAAAAATGCCCATGTCTGAAAAGATGTCGATCCTTTCAAGTCTCACTACCTTAACAATCGATATCCAGAAGGCATTGCAGAGTTGGAACGACTTTCAGCATCATCTTGCCATCACAACTCCAGCTATCGTCGAAGTCTGCGTTGAGAGGAGACCGACCATCCATCTGCACAGTCTACAGCAAGAGCAAGTTTGAATGGTTCGACAAGAGTTCGTTTTTGTACCTCCCTGTTTCTTCGGGACAAAGAAATGTTTTGTTCGTGGGGGAGATGTAGAAGGAGCAAGTCGACGAAGTCGACTTGAACAAAGACCGACTTAGTCGATCAGCCTACTAAGTCGATGGGCCGACTTAGTCGATCATCTGACTAAGTCGGTCGGTCGACTAACTAGAAAGATTAGTCGGCTAACTAACAGTCGTGTCAGTTCACCGAACCGACAGGTAGTTATTTTGTAACTGTTTGTAAACTTGTATATATTAGGCTGTTGAGCCAAGCAAGAACTCAGTTCAGTTCTCTGCCTTGTATGAACTCATTACATTAATATAATTTATTTTCCTATCTGTTCTTGTCTCTTGTATCTGATTTATAGTTATGTATGTTTAGTATGTATTATTGGTAACCTTATGTGATTTGTGATATTACAACAGGATGTCAAACCTTAGTCTATGGGGGGAAAACCCATGTGTTGCCACCTTGTTTTGTTTTGCCATCTTCCTTGTCTCATCCAACCTCTTCAACCTCTTTATTGTTTTATCCAACCACCTTCTTGGGGAATGGCGGCTGGTGGTTGGGGTAGTTATTGTTTTTGGGAGTGGGGTGGTAGGACTGTCAGTCCCCTTGCTCACGTGCCCACTCCATCCATGATTGCATTCACTCTTCTCTCCCACGTTTTCCAACCTTCACAGTGGTGGTCTGTTCGTTCTCTCCATGGTCAAGTCTTCCTCACGTAGAGCTGAAGTCTGTTCAATCACGCGCATAAGGGAGTTTTTCACGCTCACAAAGGGATGCGCAGGCGGAGGTTAGTTCGTCTTCCTCACGCACCAGTCGTGGCTCTTCTTGGTTGTGCATACAGCGAGCAGGTGAAATGGCCTCAAGGGGCCTGATTTCTGCTGGTATGTGAATGACCATGGCTTTAATCCATGATTTCTGCCTTGCTGTTGGTTTAACCCGTGATTCGGGCTTGTTGTTCGTGTAACCCATGATTTGTGTTGTTGTTGCTCTTCCATGACTATTGGATGCTATTGAGAGTCTAATATATGTTTCCATTTCATACTTTTCATGTGTGTTTCCTTCCCCCCACCCCACCACCCTCCCCCCGTTTGGGACTATGTCCTTCCTTTACGCACAGGCTGTGAGTTTGTCATCTTTCCCCATCTCTGGTCTGTGTAGTTTCTTCCACTACTGCATGGAATAATTATGTGTTAGGGACAGTTGGATGTGGGTTGGCTGTTGATTGCCACATCTGTTGGCTGAGTTTCCCATGGCTATGCTGGGAATGTTATTATTATCCTTTGTGGACTGTGTATAGC